>PVJO010008411.1:0-75519 GCA_004026905.1 Hystrix cristata | reverse complement strand
TGGGTACATTTTTTTAAGTCACCTTTTCTTTACTATAACAGTGAAAAATTAACTTGTAGAGAAAAGATTTATTTTGGCTCAAAGTTTTGGAAGTCCCACTCCATGGTGCATTGACTCCCATCTTGAAAGTGTGGGGCTGAGCAAAATTGCTTATTTCACGAGCCAAAAAGCAGAAGGGAAGAGGAAGACCTGGGGTCCAGCAGTCTGCTCCAGGGCTGATGACTTCAGGCCCATTCTCTAGCTCCCACCTCTCAGAGGGAGCTCTACTCTTGCCAGCAGTGTGACCCTGGGAACCAAGCCCTTTCAATATATGGGCCTTCGAGGGGCAGTCAAGCTCCAAATGTGCCACAGACCAGGTGTTTTACAGTGTAGGTCTTATTGTTCCATCCCTGCTACAGCAGTGTTCTTACCCCAGTGGGAGCTTAAGAAACCGTGACACGTGAATTAAGTAATGTCTTAGACTCGTGGAGCTGGAATTTGAATGGAAGATTTTCCCCCTATACTGGGAATTGAACCCAAGGTTTGAGGCCCAACCTTTTTTGAAATTGTTTTTTTTCTTTGCGACAGGGTCTCTGTAAATTAATAAATTGCTCAGTCTGGGCTTTAATTCACAGTCCTCCTACCTCAGGCTCCCAGACTGCTGCCATTACAGGTGTGCACCATCACACTTGGCCCTAGTTTTCTTGAGTTCGTAACTTGGAATCATGTACTACTTTTGGCAGTTCTTCTAAATGAACCTCTCTTTTCCTCTTTCCCTTGTAAGACTTAAGTTCCATCTGGGAGCTCTTTTCAGGCCAGGGAAGTATCACAAGGAACTTGCCTACCTACATGCACCATGGGAGATAATTCCCTAAACTGCTTCCTAAAATACTGTTTTCATCGGAGACAATTTCTTTATTGGTTGAACATTTACTAGCAAAATGCTGTTTGCTGACACAACTTGGTGCTAAGTTACCCAGGAAAATAGTAACTTTCCAATGTTCCTCAGTACATTTAGGATTTAGTTTGGGAGCTGACGTTTGCTCAAAATTGGCAGTGTGATAAGTGCCCCAAAGCCATAGATTGTACAGCCAGCCAGCCAACCAACACCCAGACAAACCACTGTGTGTTCAGAGGGTGAGAAGAGAACACAGATATGACTGGCTATTATAGGGAGGCTCTGGTTCTGGATGTTGGCTCTGGAGCAGAATGTCCTGGGGAGATCTGAATTCAGTTGGGCTGGAAACTGATTTCTGGTTTGCAGTGATTTGTGCCATTAAGAAATGTCTTTTATTTCCTTAGTTCTCAGAAATAGATTTTTTTCTTATATTTTGAATATTTCTTTGTATTTTCCAGCCTTATTTCATTTTATTTAAAAGATTTTTAGTTGACACATACAAACTATGTGTGCGTATAAAGTACTATTGATGTTTTAATATATATGTACATTGTGTAAAGTTCAAATCAGGGTCAGTGTATTTCCTCAAACATTTGTCATTTCTTTGTGGTGAAACCATTCACAGTCCTTTCTTCTAGTATTTTATTTGACCTGTAAAGTACTTTATCATGATTTGTAGTTACTCTGCTGTGCAATAGGACCCCCGAACGAACTTCTCTTATCTAACTACCTGTAACATGATCACCCTTTCCCTCTCTTCCTCCATCACTCTTTTGCCAGCTGTTCTACTCTACTTGTGAGGTCATGTGGTATGTGTTTTTTGTGCTTCCCCAACCTGTATCCTGTATTTTACGCTGAGTGGAAATAATCGAACTTAGTGTATATTGCCTCATTGTCTTTGTTGAGTTAGTAGATCTGTGAAATATGATCTGTGATTAATTTGGCAGAATTTCTGAGGTAGAAATTGGAGTTAATTGGAGTTAATTGGAGAACCAAGTAAATAGGTTTTGTTTATTTGTTTATCTTTTGGACTAAATTTTTGTACTTAATAACAAAGTCTTATTGTAGTCTGTAAAGTCTTATTAATTTGGATTCTGTAATTTAAATTTGTATTTTGGAGGCACATTAGGGTAAAGTTTATCCTTAATAAGGGCACCGTTTATTACTGTAGTGTGCTAATTACATATCTTAATCATTGTAACAGGTCAGACACAACTTCTTGGCATTGTTTTGTTGGCCCCTAGTTTTAAGTTATTATCTCCATTAAAGTAGTATTTAAAGATTCAAGTTCATTAACTTGTCAGTAAATTATCTTTCCTGAGCAGTTATAAATTAGTTAGAATTGTATGCCGTAATTGCTGTATTGAAATGGCTGATATTTTCTGTTCTTTAATTGTGGAGAGATTGTGTGACTCAGACATAGTTCCCCATATGGGGACTATGAGTAATTTGATTCTTAGTGGCTCTTTGTGGTTTGTTTCTTAGAGCTGTATGTTGTATTTCACTGAACCAACTACCTGTACAGTTAGGCTGTCTTAGAGTTCTTAGTCATTGCTGCTCTTGTGCCTAAAGTGATACTGTAGTCTTTGTAGTTTTTGTGCCATTTATCCTATTTTAACATGTCAGTCAGTTAACCATCTCATCCTAATCTATATTAGATGTGACAACTAGCATTTGAATGCCTATTATATACCAGATATTATGCTTGATGACCTTACATTCATTAACTTTATTCAGACTATGTGAGAAATATGTTTTAACCATGTTTTGTAGATGTAGGAGTGAATTCTTTGAGGGTTTCAATAACTTGCATTACTGCTAAAAAATTAAAAAGCCCAGATTCAAATCACATCTGCCCTCAGAATCTGTGCTTTTAACTTTGTTTATTATATGTAACAGGACCAGGTCAAATATTTATCATCACTTTTCCTTTTTCTCATTCAATTGGTAAACACTCTCCTTTGAGCAGCTTTTTTGGTGACACTGAGGGGTAAAAATCACACCTTTGAGTGTCACCAGAATTGAATCCTTGGTTAGTGGTGGGTTTTTTGTTTTGTTTTGTTTTGTTTTGTTTTGTTTTTGGTTAAACAGTCAACGCTGGATTGTGATTTGGGAGAATCGAATAACCATAAATGAATCATTAATTTTCATTCCTAATCTAGGACAATCAACATACTTCTAAGCATCATTTAGCCGGCCAGTTACTCTTGTTTGTTCTCATCTCTTCCTACTCTACCAAAGTGATGATGGGCATTCAGAAGTCAAGGATTAAGCATGGGGATGGCTTAGCATGATGGAACGTTTAAATGAAATTCTGTGGTAGCTTAAACAATGCAAGTGAATTTCTCTACATGGGGCGATGTTGCAGATAGAAGAACCAGTAGTTTGATAGGAGAGAAATTACAGAAAAACATTTAAGACCTCTAAGCTTAGCATTCTGGTGCCAGTGAGAGATCTAGACATCTGTATTCAGATCTTTTTGTGGTTGTTTTCATATATGGAATTGCTTGCTAGATTATACTGTTTTTTGCTTTTTTTTCTTTTTTTGGCAGGGTGAGGGGTACTGGGGATCAAACTGAGGGCCTTGGCTTACTAGGCAAACCCTCTACCACTGAGCTAAATCCCCAGCCCCAATTATATTGTTTTTCAAAGTGATTGTATTTTTTTTTAATTTTATATGTTTTTAAAATTTTATTGCAATGGTACATTTTAGATGTGCATAGCAATAACATTCATCATAGGGAATTTGTACAGTACATGATATATCTTGCTGCTTCTTTTTCCCATTCCCCTCCCCTCCCTTCAACCTCTCCTCTTTCCTTATTTACAGAAGCTTTGTTTCCATTTTTTTCTTTCTATTCTTTTTTCTATTGTCCTTCCATTCCGTTCCCCCTCCCCCTCCCTCATTCCCCTTCCCATTTGAACAATTTCTTCCCTTTCCCAATATAATACATTTTAATCCTTATTTACACTTTCAGTTTCTCACACCAAAGAAACAGTGTGGTATTTAAACATGTGTGTCCGATTTATTTCACTTAAGCATATGGTCTCAAGATGCATCCATTTACCTAGAAATATCTCAAGCTTATTGTTCTTTATGGCAGAGTAGTACTCCATTGTATAGAATAAACCACATATTTATCCATTCATCAGTTGATGGACATTTGAGCTGTTTCCAAGATTTAGATATTACAAACTGTGCCACTATAAACATGGGTATGCATATATTGCTATGGGATGATGCTTTTAATTCTCTTGGGAAGATCCCAAGAAGGGGGGTGGCAGGGTCAAATGAAACCTCTGGTCCTAGTTTTTTGATGAATCTGACACTGATTTCCATAGTAGTTGCACCAGTCTAAATTCCCACCAACAGTGGAGAAGGGTTCCTTTTTCATCACAGCCCCTCCTGCATTTGTTATTGGCTGATTTATTGATAATAACCATTCTTTTGGAATGAGATAGAATCTCAGTGTTGTTTTAATTTGCATCCTCAAAAAACCAGGGATGTTGAACATTTTCATAAGTTTATTTGCTGTTTCTAGTTCTTTGAGAAGTGTCTGTTCATTTCAGCTATCCATTTTTGGATTGGGTCTTTAAATTTTGGGGCTCTGATTTTTTTATTTTTGAATTCTTTATATATTCTAGATAGTAATCCTTTGTCAGAGGAACAGCTAGCAAAAATTTTTTCCCACTCTGTGGATTGTTCCTTTGCTCTGTTGGTGGTTTCTTTTGCTGTGTGAAAGCTTTTTAATAAAATGACATCCCAGTTGTTGATTCTTTGTGATATTTCCTGGGCAATTGGGGTTTTGTTTATAAAGTCTTTGCCGACACCTGTGTCTTCAAGAATTCTACCTATTCTGTCTTCCAGCAGATTTAGTGTTTCTCTTTTAATATTTAGCTCTTTGATTCACTTTGATTTTAGTTTAGTGCATAGGGAAAGATACGGGTCTAGTTTTAATGTTCAGCATGTGGAAAGCCAGTTTTATCAGCACCATTTATTAAAGAGGCTTTCTTCCAGTGAGAGTGTGTTTGGCCCCTTTGTCAAAGATAAGGTAACTGAGAGTGTTTGGACTTGTTTGTGCATCTTCTAATGTATTCCATTGGTCTTTGGGTCTTTTTTTTTTTTTTTGTCAGTACCATGCCATTTTTATTACAGTAGCTTTGTAAGATAATTTCAGGTCAGAGATTGTGATGGCCCCTGCTTTGCTGTTGCCCAGAATTGCTTTTGCTATTCTAGATTTCTTCTGGTACCAAATGAATTTTAGGATTGTTTTCTCTAATTCTGTGTATGATATTGATATTTTAATTGGGATTGCATTAATTGAATCTGCATAATAATTTTGGGAGTATGGCCATTTCCACTATATTGGTTCTTCTTACCCAAGAATAAGGGATGTCTTTCCATTTTCTGATATCTTCTCCAATCTCCTTTTTCAAAGTACTGCAGTTTTCAACATATAGATCTTTTACTTCCTTTGTTAGATTGATTCCTGGGTACTTCATTTTTTTGGATGCTATTGTGAAAGGTGTTGTTTCCCTAATTTCTCTCTCAGTGAGTCTGTTATTTGTGTACAGGAATGCTGTTGATTTTTTAGTATTGACATTGTACCTAGCTATGCTGCTGAATTTGGTTATTAAATCTAGAAGTCTTTTGGTGGAGTTTTTGGGCTCTTCTATGTAGAGTATCATGTCATCTGCCAGGAATGATACTTTAATTTCTTCCTTCCCTACCCTTATTCCTTTTATTTCTTTCTCTTGTCTAATTGCTCTGGCTGTTGTTCAGAACTATATTGAATAAGAGTGGTGATAGTGGACATCTTTGTTCCAGATTTTAGAGTGAAAGCTTTCAGTTTTTGACCATTTAGTGTGATGTCAGCTGTTGGTTTATCATACATGGCTTTTATCAGATTGAGATAAAGCCCATCTATTCCAATTTTCTGCAGGGTTTTTATGATGTATGGGTGTTGGACTTTGTCAGATGCTTTTTCTGCATCTATTGAAATGATCATATGGTTTTTGTCTTTGGCTCTGTTAATATGATGTATCACATTTATTGATTTGAGTATGTTGAAGCATACCTACATCCCTGGGATGAATCCTACTTGGCCATAGTGTATAATCTAGTTGGTGATTTGTTACATTCTGTTTGCCAGTATCTTATTGAGGTTTTTTGCATCTGTGTTCATTAATGAGATTGGCCTGTAATTCTCTTTTTTTTGTTGGATCTTTCTCTGGTTTTGGGATCAGGGTAATGCATGCTTCTAGGAATGAATTTGGGAGTATTGCTTCCATTTCAGTTTCACTAAAGAATTTGAGGAGTAGGGGCCTTAGATTGTCTCTAAATTTCTTGTAGAATTCGGCAGTGAATTTGTCAGGACCTGGGCTTTTCTTTGTTGGTAGGTTTTTAATTACTTCTTCAATTTCAGTGGCTGATACTGGGTTATTTATAGAGTTTTTATATTTTCTTGATCCAGCTTGGGCAATTCATACGTATCTAGGAATCTGTCTGGTCTGTGTTTTCCATTTTATTAGAATAAAGATTCTTGAAATAGGTATTGATAATCTGGATTTCTGCAGGATCTGTTGTGATTTCCTTTTCATGCCTAATTGCATGGTTTTGAGTCTTCCTTTTTTTGCTAAGGTTAGCTAAGGGTTTGTCAATTTTATTTAATTTTTCAAAGAACCAACTCTTTGATTCATTGATTCTTTGTATTGTTTTCTTAGTCTCAATTCTATTAATTACACCTCTAGTCTTTGTAATGTTCTCCCTTGTGTGAGCTTTGGGCTTGACTTGCTCTTCTTTTTCTAGAAGCTTAAGGTTTAACATGAGGTTGTTTATTTGAGCTCGCTCTGTTTTTCTGATATGGGAGTTCAATGCTATAAATTTCTGTTGTAGGACTGTTTTCATTGCATCCCATAAATCTTGGTAAATTGTATTGGCATTATTGTTCAATTGTAGAAACTGTCTAATTTCTTCTTTAATTTCACCTGTGACCCATTGATCATTCAGGAGGTTGCTATTTAATTTCTCTGTGTTTGTGACGTTTTGGGGGTTTCTTTTACCATTTATTTCCAATTTCAATGTACTATTGTCTGATAATATGCGTGAGATAATTTTGATTCCTTTGCATTTACTTAAGCATGTTCTTTGAGCTAGTACGTGATCTGTTTTCGAGAAAGTCCCATGTGCAGCTAACAAGAGTGTGTATACTGCTGTTGTGGGGTGGAATACTCTGTATGTATGTACTAAGTCCATTTGTTCAAAAGTTTGGATTAGTTCCATTTTTTCCCTGTTGACTTTTTATCTGGTTGATCTGTCTGTGACAGTGGGGTATTGAAGTCCCCCATTACAATTGTATTAGTGCTTATTTGGTTTTTCATGTCTGTTAATGTTTGTTGTATATAGTTAGGTGCACTGGTATTCGGTGCATATATGATTGTCATTTCTTCTTCTTGGATTGTTCCCTTTGCAAGGATGTAGTGAGTGACCTTCTTTGTCTGTTTTAATCAGTCTTGACTTGAAAGTCACTGTCTACAAATAGAATAGCTACCCCTGCTTTTTTACAGGTTCCTGTCACATGAAGTATTGCTTTCCATCCTTTGACTTTGAGTCTGTGAATTTCTTTTTGAATTAAATGTGTTTCTTGTATGCAGCATATTGTTGGGTCTTGCTTCTTGATCCATTCTGCCAGTCTGCTTCTTTTGATTGATGAATTGAGACCATTTACATTGATGGTTATAACTGATACATGTTGACTTATCCTCATCATGTTATTTTCTTGTTGTTGGTTCCCAATTACTTGCCTTACCTGATGAATTCATTCTGTTGTGGTTCCTGGAATTGGAGTCCTCATTTTCTCTTTCTAGAATGTCCTTCAGAACATTTTGGTGTGCTGGTTTGGTGGTCACGAGTCTCTTCAGTTGTTCTTTGTCACGGAAGTATCTTATTTCTCCATTAGCTTTGAAAGATATTTTGCAGGGTACATCAATCTGGCCTAGAGGTGGTTTTCTTTTAGGGCTTCAAATATTTCACTCCAAGCTTTTCTTGACTTGAGGGTTTGTGTTGAGACGTCTGCTGTGATTCTGATGGGCTTTCCTTTATAGGTTCTTTCTATTATGTAACAGCTTTTAATACTCTGTTTTTTTGTTTTTTGATGCTGGGGATTGAACTCAGGACCTTATGCTTTGCAAGGCAAGCACTCTGACCACTGTGCTAAATCCCCAGTCCAATACTCTGTTCTTGTGTTGAATTTCTGGAATTTTGACTGTTATATACCTTGGGGTAGATTTTCATTGATAATGGCTAATTGGAGTTCTATATGCCACCCTTATCTGTATATCAAGTTTTTTTTCCATGTTTGGGAAGTTTTTTGCCATTACTTCTGTCAACAGACTTTTTATGTCATTTTCACTATCTCCTGCTTTTTCATTGACTCCGATCAGTGTTATTCTTCTTGGTGTCACTTAGCAGCTGTTGGATTGACTTTTCATGGTCCCTTACCATTTTGAAGAACTCTTTCTTTTCATGATCATTAACCACAATCTTGGCTTCTATCTGTTTTTCTGTCCTCACATTGTTTTGCTCTAGGGCATATCCTTGCAGTGGAGTTTTTAATCTCCTGGACATCTGTTTCAGTCTGTTTCACGGATTGCATTTCTTTCCTGTGTTGGACATTTATGGTTTCCATCATTTTCCTAAGTGCCTCTATTTTTTTTTTAATCTGTATCTGTTCTAGAGTCACTTCATTCTGGAAATTATTTCTGTTTTGATTTTTTTCTAGTGCCTTATTCATCTGCTTTATTACTTCTGCTGTTACTGCTTCCAAGTCCCCGGGTGGGTGGCTTTGGATTCTTCCACCTCATTACCCACTGGATTTGCCTTTGGTGAGCTGGAGGTCTGGGGTTGCATCTTGTTTGCATGTCTTTAATTTTTCTTTCTTTTTTTTTTTTTTAAATTCCTGAGTTGATGCTTATGAATTGCATATGGCAGGTAGCTTTATTGTTAATATGGAGAACCCTTTGAAATGACTGCTTCCTTAGAGATGTCATCCAGGTGTTACTGGTTTTGGGGTTTAGAGTCTGTTGCAAGATCCTACCTCTTCGATCTTTTGGGGCTGAGAAGTTGGTATTTGACTAGCCCCTGGTTGTTTGACCCTGGCTATAGTGTTGTTTATGACCCTCAGGCAATCTCAGTCTTGGTATACAAGGAAGAACTGATTAGAAGAGTTCTGTCATCTTGGCTAAAGTAGTACAATCAGTAATAACAATAGCATGAAACAGCCTTGAAAATGACAAACTGTGGTAACTATTAATTTGCCACCTTTAATCATATGAACTAGATTTTATTTTTATGTATCTAAAATAAACCAGAAACTTGTATACAGTAAGTATGCTCTCAGTATGGTGATTTTACCCTCGGGAGAAAATTCAAAAGGGATTAGGAGGAAAAAAAAGAGAAGAAGAGGAAGAGATGAGAAGCAAGGTTAGAGGACAGGGGGAGATTATGCAAACTTTGGGAAACTAGTAAAGAAAACAGGAAGAAAAGAGAGAAGGAAGAAATAAAAACAAGGACAGAACAAAACAATAACAAAAAACTGGAAACAAATTTCACTTTCATATAAAAACAATAAAAAAAGAGAGGAGAGGAAAAAAAGAAAAAAGTCCACTTCCAGGCATGTCTCTGGCATCACTGGTGAACAGAGTAGGCAGGCCCAGGTCCTTGTTGATTAATCCCAGCAGTAGACTTATGGTAGGTTAGTGGGTGTTCCCAGTTGGGTTCAGTAGTGAGGCTTCACCAGTTCCACTAAAGTTCAGCCTGGTCTCCTGGTCTCTGGCTGTAGAGTTGGAACCCAATTTGTGCAGCTAGAAACACACTGTGTGTCTCCTCCCAGCTTGGACTCAGTTCCCTGCCTGTTTGAACTTAGCTCCTTGTTTCCTGCCGACTTGAACTTTTTTTTTTTTTTGGTGCCAGGGATCAAACTCAGGGCCTTGTGCTTGCTAGGCAAGCACTCTTAACCACTGAGCTAAAACCCCAACCTTGTACTTGAACTTTGCTCTGCTGTACCCTGGCACCAAAAGCCACTGGCAGCTTTTCCTGAGTTCTCAGCTTGGCCCCTTTGCATGATGGCGACCAGCTGATTGCCCTCTCCTGGGGGATGTCTGAACCCAAATAACTCACCAACCACTGCAGTCTGCTGTGTTCACTGCTCTGCTTGACTTGTGTGTCTTTCCGTGGAGGCCTCTGGTGTTGCCAGTAGTCACCACACATCTTCAGGCTCAAGCTGTGTCACCCACGCTGCAAACCAGGGTTCTGGGAGAAAGTGCCATCACTCTGCCACCTGCTTCTGTGCTGACGTCTCTCCTTTTGCTCTCTTCATGGGCTTCAAGTCTCGCTTCAGCTCCCTGCTGGGTCCTGGGAACCCACTTCCCTCCGCCTCCTCTTCTCCAAGTCTATATATTCCAGTGTCTGGATGACAAATCTTGGAGAGGCTGTTTCTCTGCTGCCTACCACTCCACCTGACTGTGTATTTTATACTTCCACCAGCAGTATGTGAACAGTTCTAGGTTTTTTCCTACATTTTTATTAGTACTTGGCATTGATCTATTTGATTATTGCCATTCCAGTGGCTGTGGATTGGTAATGACTGATGGTATTAAGCATTTTTCCTGAGTGGGTTTTTTTTTGGGGGGTAGGGTCTTGCTGTGTAGCCCAGACTGGCCACAAATTTGTGGCGGTCATCCTGCCTCAGCCTCCCAAGTGCCACCACACCCAGCTTTTCCTAAACTTATATTTGCCATTATTTTTACTTTCTTTGATGAAATAACTGTTCAAACCTTTTGACTATTAGAATTTTTGTTGTTGAATTAGAAGAATTATATTCTACATATAGATCCTTTATTAGATATATGATTTGAAAAATATTTTCTCCTAGTTTGTCGCTTGTGTTTTGATTTTCCTGATGTTGTCTTTTGAAAAACACGTTTTTAAGTTTGATAAAACCTTAGTATATCATGTTTTTGATGCATTATGTATTTAGTGTTGTAATTAAGAAATCTTACCTTAACCAAGATCACAAAGATTTTTCTCCTATGATTTCTTCTAAAATTTGTGTAGTTGTAGTTCTTATGTTCATGTGTATGTTTTGTGTTTGGGTTAATCTTTGTGAATTAAAGTTGTGAGTTCATTTCATTGGTTGTGTATATATATTTGTTGGAGCCATTTGTTGAAAGGGCTCCTAACAAGTTTTTTTTCCTTTAAGCTTTATTACTATTTCTTAATCTTGTCTGTTGTAATTAGTAGAAGACTGCAGCCTGCCTACCTGCCTTCCTGCCTGCCTGCCTTCCTTCGTTCTTTCCTTCCTTCCCTCCTTCTCTCTTCCCTCCCTCCCTCCCTCCTCTCCCTGGGCCATGATTGAGTCCAAGGCCTTTGCACTGAGCTACATCCAGATCCCTTTTAATTTTTGAGACTAGGTGTTGCTAAATTCCCCAAGCAGTCACTTGCATATACTTCTAATTTTGGATGATTGTTACAGGGACTCTGGGCAACACACTTGCTTGGAACAATATTTAGATCTGCTGATGGATTGAAGCCTGTTTTCCTACATTTCTCAGGGGAAGGAAAAAGAGAGGGAGCTAATATTTGACAAGCATCTGTTGTGAGACAGGTCTTGAATTTCACAAAGCTCTGTGAAGTATTAAGTTTGCCTTAAAGTAGTGTATCAGTCAGTATTTACTAGAGAAACAGATATGTAAGATTGGCTTATAAGGGCTGCCTGTAAAGTCAGAGCTGGAAGAGTGCAGAGGGTCCATCTGCACACTGGAGATCTGAAGGGTCCAGCCGAAGGCCTGCAGCTCGCTGCAGTGTCCTGTACAAGTTCCTGTCTAGAGCCCGATAGGTCTGTGATGGAAACTGAAGAGTCTATGCGGGAGTCCAGGAGATCACATCCAGGGTGAAGGCTGAAGCTAGGAGATTACGTCCAAAGTGAAGGTGGAACTCCTCTAAAGAAATTGAAGCAGATCCATTCTTCTTCATTTCCCTGTTACATCATCCAGGCGGTGAGCTGCCCTGGGGTGGATCTTCTATACCCAGGGTGTGGAACTGCTGAGCCAGTTTAGTTAAGCTTCTCTTACAAGTTGACACAATCAGTCAGCCATCACAAATAGTATGAAAAATGTATTTCATCTCTACCTTCCTTCCCTTTTATAGGATTAGGTGAAATTATTTCCCAGTGTCATTTGACTAGTAAGAGATGTGAAAATCAGAAGCAAAACTTAAGTATGTTTCATGTAAAATCGTTAACCTGAGTTTTCTTTTGTGACTTGAAATACTACGAAAGAAGAAAAGTTAAAGTAATTCTCTATCTCTTTTCTGGTCCTGTGGTTTTTTTCTTACTCTCCATCAGAATTAGAAGTTTGAAGATCCCCTCATGTCCTGCTCAAATTAGTATTTGTTTCTCTTTTCTGTGCTGTGCTTTCAACTGTGAGACCCTTTGTTTTTCAGTCTGGTATTCATTAGCTGAATAGAAAAAGAAGAAAACCTGAATTTTTAATAAGAAAAATTCTTTGAATTGGATTAATTTCATAGCAACTAATAACTAGCCATGAATTCCTAGGCAGGCCACTCACTTTCTTTATCGGTTAAATGGACTGTCTACTCAAGAAGGAGCCTTCTGTGGTGTATTATCATTCTTTTATGTGTTCTGGTGATATGGTCAAAGGTTATCTGCCTTAGGGATGAGTATTTAAAAGTCCTTCCTCTGTGTTTTCTTAATACCCTTGTGTCAAATCCTCAGACTATTTGCGTTTGTGCTAATGAGCAAGAAACATCAATTGTAGTGCATTGTTTTTGTAGGGAAGGAGATGGGGAGGGAGAGACAGAGAGACTGATTTTTTTGATCCTGGAGCGTCATTGTTTTCTGTTTAGGAAGTATACAGACTGTCAAGACAGCCAGAACCCCCCATTGACACCCTCACTTTATCGAATGGCGCAGTTTATTATAATCTGTTTCTTAGTTTGTTGTCACAGTGTCCTTGAAAACAGAAAGGTGGTTGATAATATTTGTACAGAAATCCAGGGTTTTCCCCTTGATTGGCATTTGCTGGCAGAAGTTTTTCTTAGTGACTCAGGCTAAGGCTTTGGGACTGTAATGAGTACAAAGGGTGATGCGATGTTTGGATCGTGAATGGTTAGTATTAACCCACTCTGTTAATCTCTAAACTATTTTATTTAGTGATTTCGGGCTTTCCACTTAGGTTTTGTGTAACTTTTTTGCAAACATTCTGACAGATGTCGTACATGGGCTGAAGGGTTAGAACTCAAGCTGGAGTGGAGCACATTATTGCTGCATCACGCTCATTCCAGCAGACACAATGGGAAGCAACCAGAGGTGACAGCTTCTCTGATGGTGATCTTAACATGTTTGAACCAGTGAATCCTGATGAAATACAGTAAAGTGGTTCATGAGATATGGTAATGAAATCCCAAAGGAAATAAAAAATGGTAAATTTTTGCCTTTTATCGTAGTGCCAGTGCTTTGACTTGGTTGTACCAGGAATCCACACAGGAACAAGCAGCAATTTAGAGTAAAATCATTACTCTGCACTGATTATTCTTTTTACTTTTCACATGTTCAGAAAGAAATCTGTTAACTGATTTTGCAAATGCCAGCAAACAAATATAATCCTTTTGGGATGTCTAGGAGGACTACAGAGTCAATTTTAATCTTTCTGGGAAGACCTGTGCACAGAGGCTTTGTGGGAATGGGATTTAATTCAGTTAAAATGTAGCAAGGTGAGAGCTAGGGCTCCAACAGCATATTCTGGGGAATGAGTCTCTGTAGCTTTCTACTTTACTTTTTGAATCTTTTACTTCCTGGAGACTTTCTTCTTCAGTTCTTTTGCTCTGTGGGATTGTTACCGTAGAAGTTAACTCTTCTATGGTACAATTCTATGATGATTATACAATCATCATAGTAGTTTTGGAATCTGTTTTATAGCTAAGAAAATTAAGGTGGAGAAAAATTGCATAGGGTCATGCATATTGTTTTTCCATTGAATGTCTTTTCTCTCCAATGACATAATTCTCTCCAAGGATGCAACACTTGAAAGGACCTGTACAGACATACATACGCACACACATGTGTGCGTGCATGCACACACCCCTGTGCTTACTTGACCGGAAAACCCTTATTTTCCAATCTCTTGATAAGTGCTGGGAAATTACCAGGTCAAATCAGTTCTTTGGAGTGAAGCTTCTTAGGGTTATTGATGTTTTTAAAAGTTGTGGGATAATTGGAATGAGCATTCATTTGTTACAGTTTGTGGGCAATTTTTGAGGGCCCTCCAGTACCAAAGAAAGCAATGAGCAATTAATTACTGAAGGAGTTTCGTCTCTAATCCTGTGTTTCTAGAGTTCACAATGAGCGGCGTGTAGGCTGTGGTGCATCCTTGAGAGTCAGTGCAGAGAAAACTGACTGATTTGTTCTAATTTTAGAGACAGAAAGGTAAACTGGTATGTCTTAGAGTTTTAAGTAATCATTGATGCAGAAGTAATTTAACCAGGAAATTTAGTTATTTAGGATATTCTGTTTCCTGAAATATCATTTAATTGTATTTTCTGACCTTCCTGTCATTTTATGGAAATTTATGTGGCATTGTTCACTGATGAGCATTCATTTAATTATAGAAGACTCCTTGTTGAGTAGACAGTCCATATAACAGGTAAAGAAAGCAGTGGCCTGCCTAGGAATTCACAGCCAGTTATTAGTTAATACTTAAGAAATTAAAATTGCTATGAAATTAATCCAATTCAAAGAATTTTTCTTGTTAAAAATCCAGGCTTTCTTTGTTTCTTTCTATTCAGCTAATGAATACCAGACTTAAAAACAAAGGATCTCACAGTTGAAAGCACAACACAGAAAGGCCATAGCCACTGTGACTTCGCCTTTATTATAGTAGTATTTACTTACAGACTAACTTAGGGAGAAAGATACCAACTCTCAAAAAAGTCACCTTACAGTTAAAGTAATTAAAGCAAGAATAGAGAGAGGCAGAGCTTATTCATATGTGTTACATTATAGTGGTACTGTTTATTTGGACTTAGTTGTGGAAGTACCATAGCTGCTAGTGGTATTGCTGGAGTTGTGACAGCAGGAATAATGGTATAGTCATTAATTTGGGGCTAGTGGCTTTGGCTTTATTGTGAAGAAAGCAGGTGGTCCTTGAGAAGATTTGATAAGAAAATTGAGAGTCATACTCAAATTGAGAGAAAGTTGAATCTTGTGATATTGTGGAGAATGGCATGCTTAGAGGTAAGGTGGAACAGCCCGGATGCTCCAGCCCAGGAGAGATGAGGACTTGGGCAGTAGGGCCATAGGGATGGCTAAAGTAGTCCTTATAGAGGTAAAGTAAGTTGGATTTTTTGAGGTAAAATGTATTAGGACATGAAGGAGAAGGAAATAGTTGCCTGAGAGCTTGAGATGAGACTATTAAAAGAATAAAGAACAGCAAATGTGGGTATTGAAGATGGATTTGTTGCATAACATCCTCAGGGACCAAGATGTCTTGCAGTTCCTAGTTTAGGTCACGGAGCTTGTGAAAGAAGTTAGGGCTAGAGAATCAGCGTCAAGAGCGGTCTGCATGTAAGTAATTATTGAAACTGAAGGGATGGGATGAAACATTGTTTCTTAGATGTGGGGGCGATGTGGAGTACTTTGTGTGGCTTAGTAAATGTGTCTTTTCTTTCTCTCCATTTTACCCAGCTGTTCCTAAAGCTCTAGGCTCTCCTGAGGATTGAATTTAAAGTGCTCGCTTTGGCAGCACATGTGCTAAAATTGAATTTAAAATCTATAATGTCTGTAGATTTTCTGTGATATCATTAAACAGTATATAAATAAATAGTATACCCTTAAAGATAGTATAAATATTCGGGTTTTACCATACTTACTGTGGCATGATGACTAAAAGCATAGTATCTGAAGCCAGGATTTCTGGATTCTAAACCTTTTTCTGCTTGTTCATAGCCACTCACTAACTAGTGTGATCTTGGGTGTTGTGATTGACTTGTCCATTGCTCTGTTGTGTTTTTTTGTACAGTAGAAATAACCTTTCTGATGACTGCGAGGATTAAATGTAAAATCTTTTTAACAGAATCTGGTATGTGGTAAGCTCAAGATGTAGTTTTATTGATTGATTGATTGATTGAGACAGGGTCTTGCTGTGTAGTTCAGGCTGGCCGTGAGCTTACTGTGGAGCCCAGGGTGGCCTCAAACTCACAGCAATCCTCCTGCCTCAGCCTCACAGCAAACCTCCTGCCTCAGTCTCCTGAGTGCTGAGTGTGTGTGCTCACCACGCCTGGCAAGATGTAATTTTGCTAACGGTTATCATCATAAATTCTAATAGCTGTTCAAAAAGCCCACTGAATAGTAATTTAGTATATTTGGAGTTTAGTAACTTTTCATTGCTGGAACAAAATGCCTGACACAAATAACTTAAAGAAGGAGAGGTTAATTTTGTTCCAGCACTGAAAAAGTAACATAATTTCTAGTAGCAAAGGCAAAGATTTTGAGAGAATAAATTTTAACCATGAGTTAAGTTGTCTTCAGAGTTTTTCAAGTCCTTAGTAACTGTGTTCATCAAAATTGGACGGAAATAGAATGAGGAAGAGTTACTGCTGTCTATACAGAAATTCTTGTTTCTTCCTAGATATTCATTAATTGCTAATTTTTCTTTGCTTGTATAATCCTTATAGGGTAGAGGATGGCAACCACAGTGTTTGAGGCATACCCTTCCCCTCCCAGTGTGCTTTCCTTATTTCTTACAAAAGCACCAGTCTTTAACCCAGAAAAACACACTGTGGCCTAGAAGCACAGAGAAAAGCATGTGCTGGGGCAGGGGGATTTTAGTTGTGTTTTGCTTATATCGGAAGTCATAATGTCATCTTAACTCACATTTCTTCAGACTTGATTTGGGCAGGAGTTGTGCTGAAATTTAGATGACAGTGTTTTAGGTTTTCCTTCATCTCTGCTGTCAGTTCCTTGAATGAAATAATTTATTAGAGCATTTGGGAGTTTAGCTCAGTGGTAGAGCGCTTGCCTAGCAAGCACAAGGCCCAGAGTTCCATTCACAGAATACCCCCCCCCCCCCGCCAAAATTTATGAGAAGTCTGACATGTCTTATTTGTAGATGATAGTGCTGGGTTTTTAGATTATTGCTTTGATTTCTAAGACTTATAAACTGTCTCTTTTAATAACAGTTTGGTCTTGACATTGAAATAAAACTCAGTAGGTTGCAGATGATAGAATCTGGTTTCAACTACTGGTATTCCTCTCTGATCTTCTATCTCTTTAATTGTTAAATAACCTTATAGGACTTAGCAGATCATTCTTTCCTGCTTGGGACAACCTCCTGTAAGATAAGTGTTCCTGTATAGTTGACTGTTAATTGTTTCTTTGCTGTTATTTATTCTGTAATATGTACCCTGAATTTCTTTCTTCATTGGTAGAAAAGGAAGAGCTACAGTAAAGAGCTCTTTTGTGTATAAAGTTCAATTGAAAAATACAGTGAATGTTTAACAGTAAAAGACACATTCTCATTAGTCCCCTTCAAAAAAAATACTTCCCCTTCCCCGCATGCTTCAAACATGCTTCTCCCATCATTTTTGCCACTTTCTGAAGAAGTTCTGAAAGTTTTCTTTCATGTCTTTAATTGCACTATCATGGTTGCCTCCATGTCCTGAATTGATGCAAAATGTTTACCTTTTATGGTCCTTTTGACTTTGAGGAAGATCCTGAAGTTATATGGTGCTGGATCCAGGTGGATGAGGACAACGCCATGTTTTTATGAGCCTGGCTTTCTGATGGATGGCACTTGGCAGCGGCTTTCGATGTATTTTTGATCACATTTTATAAGGATATGAAAGAGAGCTTCCAGAACTGCTTCAAAAATTGGCAGGCAAGGTGGGATAAGTGTGTTTGAATCAAGAGGGAATATTTTTTGAGGGGAATTAATGGCAATGTGTCTTTTACATAATAGTTTTTTTTTCTTAAACATTTTTTGTTTTGACCACCTCTTATACTTCCTTTTGTACACCAGTACCCTTGGGACTTGGTCTTAGATCTTCTTTGTCTGTCTTGCCTCAAACGTAATGAGAAAAACAGAAAAGCCTTTTCTGTAGTCCGTTGCATTCCCACAAGGTTCAGTTCATTTTTGGAGTTAGGAATCACCCTTTCTAACTTTCTATTTTGAGCTTTTCTGTGTTCATCCTTCTACTAAGCACAATCACAGATGTTTAATTGTTTAGTCACTTGGTTATATACTGATCATTGTAGGTAAACAGATCTTTCTGCTTTGGATTGGAGATGACTGTGGTAGTAAGTTGTTGTGATGAATACTAATCCTGACCACTCCTATATCAAAATCCGAATAATAAAAACCAAATAATAAAGACTTCAGAGTCTATAGGACTCTCTGCTCATTTTCTTCTTCCTTCCTTTCTTTCGGTTATTTTTGAGACAGGGTCTTGCTATATAGTTCATGCTGGCCTTGAACTCACTTCATAGCCCACCCAGGTTGCCCTCAAACTTGTGGTGATCCTCATGCCTCAGCCTCCCAGCTGCTGGGATCACAGGCATCTGCCACCACGCCCAGTTTCTGCTCTGTTTTCTTACAGATCGTGTTGGCAGCTTTCTTTTCCATTGTGAGTCTACTCAGTTAATGTGAAGTAATTGGCTGTGAGCTCTTAAGAATTTTCCCTGAAGTCATATGAGGTTATGGATCTGGGGAGGTATTCCTCAGTCTGCTCAGTGCTAACACAAAAACTATGATTTATTATCTCTCACGTGTCAGACCTTGGCTGTAGCCAGGCACTCTAGTTATAGTTTCTTGGTTATTCTTCCACTTTTTAATGACAAAGGACCTGGAGTTTAGAGAGGGGTAGACTGAATTGCTCTAGACTTCATAGAAATTGTTTATTTTGTATCTGCATTTTTTATCAGTCCTTAAAAGTAACTTACATAAAAAAATAAGTATGTGTGCAATTCCAATAAGTCTCTTACACCAAAGGGAGTGATTTTTTTCACTGCTATGGAGGACCTGTTGTGTTACAGCACTGTAAAAATAAGGATGGAGGAAGCCACTGAGAACTTTTTAGAAGAGAAGACCCTTTCTGCCTTTCTTTCAGTGAGCTCTGGGATGATTTGACTCAGCAGTGTGCAAAGATAGAATTCTTCTGACAGCAGGCACCACGGCAGTTAGTTGTGGCCCAAGACCCCTTGGAGTAATCTGTGCGTCAGTCTCTGCTTGGACACAGCTGTTCCCTCAGGCCTTGCCCATTGCAGGCATCTGTTGTGTGGTAACAAACCAAATGACTTCTCTTTATTTTAGGCTCTTTCACTTACTGTGTCTATCCTTTATATAACTCCAGCCCTTGGTGGAGGATGACTTTTTGTTGTAACATTACTAAGTTGTAATGAATATTGTATTTGACCTTTTTAAGCCAAAGCTTTATGAATAGAGATTGGAATGTTTGGTGCATAGATGTAAATCCCAAAAGATGGTATTAAAAATATATATATATATATTTAAGAAATAAATACAGTAGGTAAATCTCACAGTGTTAAGGAAACAAGATTAATTTCTGAACAGCCTCTAGTTACTTATTTTTATTTCTGTTATTAAATTTCTGTTTCAGGACTGTATATATCAAATAGCTATTTCAGAGAAATAATGGCCTGTTTAAATTCTCAGCCATTTTTACTGACTTTCCAGCATATAAATATTTTTATATTCCTAAACTGGTTTTACCTGCAGTCAGCTTCCTATGCTTATAAAATAAATTCCATCAAATGGTGAGGCGTGAAACAACTTTAATCAGCTTTAAAGACAGTTCTTTCTAAGTTTCAAGAATCACTGTAAAACATATCTCATTTTTCTTGTTTCTTGATAATACATGCTTATTATGAAAATATCGGTCTATGTAGAATTTATGGTAGTTTTTTGGGGGGCGGAGGGGTGCACAGTGCTAGAGATGGAACTCAGGGCCTTGCACTTACCAGGCAAGTACTCTACCACTAAGCTAAATCCCCCAACCCCCTGAAAGTTTTATAGTATGAAGTAGAAAAATAAAAATGATTGCATCTTTGGGTATAATCACTGTGAACATTTGCATCTATTTCCTTCCCTTTTAAGCCTTGTATGTGAGGAAAGCTATAACTGGGTCAAAAGGTAACTCTAATTTTAGTTTTTTGAGGAATCTCCATACCGATTTCCACAGTGGCTGTACTAGTTGACATTTGTGTGTTCTTGATAATGGCCATTCTGACTGGAGGAAGAGAGACGCACAGAGTTATTATTATTTTTTTGAGTCAGGTCTTGCTGTGTAGTCCAGGCTGGCCTCGAACTTGTGGCGATCCTTCGACTTTAGCCTCCCGAGTGCTGGATTATGGGCATGTACCACCACATCTGGCTTTCAGAATTATTTTGATTTGCCCAAGATGTTGAGCATTTTTTTGTATACTTGTTGGTCATTTGTATTTGTTTTAGGGAAATGTCTGATCACTTAATTTGGCCTTTTTTGACTGGGTCATTTGGTTTTGGGGGGTTTGTTTTTTGAGTTCATTTTTACATTCTAGATATTAACCCTGTGTCAGAACAGTAGCTAGGAATCATTTTTTCCCCCGTTCTGTAGGTTGTCTCTTCACCTATTGATTGTTTCTTTTAGTATTCAGAAGCTTTTTAATTTGATGGCATCTCATTCATTGATTCTTGCTATTATTTCCTGCTGTTGGGTTCGTGCTATTGGAGTCCTGTTCAAGAAGTTTTTGTGTCTGTGGCTTCATGTGTTCCCCCTGTGTTATCTTCCAGCAGTTTCAATGTTTGTTTTTATATTTAAGTCTTTGATTCATTCTGATTTGATTTCAGTGCAGAGTGAGAAGTAGGGATCTAGTTTCAGTCTTCAACGAGTAGGTATTCAGTTTTCCCCACACATATGTTTTGGGCCCCGTGTTAAAAATGTCAGTGGATGGGTTGGGGATTTAGCTCCGTGGTAGAGCATTTGCCTAGCAAGTGCGAGGGCCTGAGTTTGATTGGCCCCGCCCCTCAAAATTCCATTGACTGTAGGTGCAAGGGCTTATTTCTGGGTCTTCTATTCCATTAGCACATGTCTGTTTTTTATGCCAGTACCATATTGTTTTTGTTACTATAGCTTTGTGTAGTGTAATTTAAGATCTGATATTGCAGTGCCTACAGCTGTGCTGATTTGCTCAGGATTGATTTGACTTTTTTTCCCTGATTCCATAAGAATTTGAGGATTGTTAGTTCACGAAGGGTATTGTAGTTCTAGTACTTTCTCATGAACTTCAGGCCCATCTGTGTATCTCTCTGTTGGTCATTATCAAGAACTATTACTCTTGTTTGTTTGTTTTTCAGTGCTGGACATTGAACCCAGGACCTTGCGCTTGCTAGGCAACCTCTCTCCCAGTAAGCTACGTCTTCAGCTCTTTTTAAGACAGGATTTTGCTGTTGCCCAGGCTGGCCTTGAGTTGGAATCCTTTTTCCTTAGTCTCCAAAATAGCCATGAATATAGATACCTGCTGCTCAGCCTGGCTTGTCTGTTACTCTGAGTGTATCAGGGGCACTTGTAAAGCAGTATAATGAATTTAACTCAATACATTCTGAAATTACCACCTGCTCATCTGTTAGACTTCATGTCTGAGTGTGTCAGATCACTACATTCTAGCTATACTACCTTTCAAACATTTCTTAAATTTCTTCCCTCTTTTCCATCCTAATTTCTCTTGGCCATATTTAAACTCACTGTCTTTTATAATTTACCAAGACAGTTGCAGTAACCTACTGACTTTCTATTTACAGACTTACTTTTTCAAGTCTGTTTTTCACATTGTGGGCAGAAAATTGCTTTCTTAATTATACATGTCATTGCTGTGTAAATTATTACAGACTTGTAATAGTTTCCCATTGCATCTAGAGTAAAGTCTAAATTCCTTACCAGTCCCTAATTTTTTTTTTAATTTCTAGTTCTATCACCTGTTTCTGTCATACACTCAACCAGTCTTCACCAAACTTCTAGTAGTTTTCTCAACATTTTATGTGTGTAGCATTGGCACATGCTGTTTTTTCTGCCTAGAAGGTGTGCTGTGCTTCCCACTAGAATGTATAGTGTGCTTCCCGCTAGTACTCCATTTTACTCATCATTGTAGTAGGTTCTTAGAAGGTACAGCTGAGGTTCACTTGTGTGACACTGTTCATGAATTCTGTCACTCACATACTGGCTAGAAGTACCTTACTTGCTTCATACTCATTGATCTTTTTATGATATGGTAGACAAATCCCAGAGGTCCATGTTGCTATCCTTGGGACCTATGAATATTGTACCAAACATGGTAAAAGGGACTCTGAAAATAAGATTAAGGACCTTGAGGTAGGAAGATTATTTTAGATTATCTAGGTGGCCAGCGTAATCTCACGAGTTTTTAAAAGTAGAGAACCTTGTGTGTGTTGGGGGGGGGGTTGAAGAAGTGTCAGTGACAGTGTTCAACTTTGCTGGTTTTGGAGATGGAGAAGGGGACCACAGCAAGGAAGCCAGGTGTTCTCTAGAAGGAAGTGGTGTGGCGGGGAATAACTTTGCCCATAGAACCTCCAGAAAGGAATGTAGTCCTACTGATACTGTGGTTTATAGCCCGGTGAGATCCATGTTAGGCTTCTAAAGAACTGTAAAAAGATTTTGGTTTTGTGTTAAGTCATTAATAATCTAGTGATGTTTATGCCCTTAAAAATGTTGTGACAGTCTTTGCCACATACTAACGCCACCAGAGTACTTTTTTTTTTTATAATCTTTTTTTTTTTTTTTTTTTTCTTTTTTGGTGCCGGGGATCGAACGCAGGGCCTTATGCTTGCAAGGCAAGCACTCTTACGACTGAGCTAAATCCCCACCCCCACCAGAGTACTTTTTGAGTTACTGTCTTCACTGTTTTATTTTTGGTGGTAGTGGGGATTGAACCCAGGGTCTTTGCACTGACTTATATTTGCAGCTCTTTGTTTATTTCGTATTTTAAAACATGGTGTCAATAAGTTGCTAAATTGCTTGGGGTAGGTTTGAACTTGCCTCCTGCCTCAGCCTCCCAGAATGCTGTAATTACAGGCATCTTCCCCCATGCCTGGCTTACTTTTACCTTTTATTTATTTATTTTTTTTGGGGGGGGGTCATTATTGCTCTTAACTTTCTTCTTCCTCCTCCTTGCTTCTGTTTTCTTTTTAACTATGGTGGCTCTTTTCCTATATATATATTTTTTTGGTTGGTGTTTCCAGTGTTTTACATGACAATGTAGAGTGATACTGTGTCTTGAGTCTGGTTGGAGAAAACTTCCTGTAGTATATTTAAGATGTTAGAAGCTTGTTATATTTCCTTGGTGCTTGTTAAGAAGTATGTACTTTTCCTTTTTGATAAAGAAATCCAAAGAGAAGTTTTATTTTGGTAATTTCAGTAAATGAAATAAAACATTTTACCTCTCTGTTTAAGTACATTCCATTGAAAAAATGTGGTCTGAATGTCAAATTCACTTACTTGTTAATTTACCAATATAAATTGTGACTAGAATATAAAAAATAACTACTTGAAGACACCAGAGCACAGTGAGCCGTAATAAATTCTGAAGAGCCGTTGAGTATTTAGAGAACGACTGACCTATCACTGGGCAAATTCCTTGTTTTCTGTGGCTTCTTGCCTGGTGTCAGGCCCTGTCTGTCTCCTGCGGGACAACTGAAAGTCTAGAATACTGACAGTATTTATGGCCACAATCACAGAAGTCACACACAGGTTAGGACTGTCTGAGCTGTTGGCACCATGAAGGAAGACTACAGGAAGGAGGGAGAGGGAGAGGGAGAGAGGGAGGGAGGGAGGGAGGGAGAGAGAGCTCAGATAGGGAGCACTCCAAGTTCTGTGTAGAAAATTTGTTGAAATCATGGGGACAGCCTTAACATGGAGATTCGAGCTTCTACGAGACAAAAAAATTTGCCATCTGAATTCTTCTTAAATGCTTGATAAAATAAAATCAAACCATTCAATTTTTTCAGAAGAGTAGAACCACACAGAGTTGCTACAAAATCTATGATACAACATAAAATTACTCAAAATATATAAAAAAGGAAAATGTAACTTATTTTAAATAGACTAGTCAGTGAATAAAGTGATCTAGATGTTAGATTTAGCAGAGAAGAATTTTAAAGCTACTGTTATTAATATACTCAGTTACGTACTGAAACGTCTACAGAATCACAGCAGAGAAACAGAACTATCAAAAAAGGAAAGACTACCTGACAAAAATTTATAGGATAAGATTAACAGTGGAAGAGAGACGACAGAAAAGAATTATTGAACTTATAGCTAAGAGTGACCTAATCAGAAGACTAGACAGAAAAGAAATTGAAGCAAAAATGAACAGAACCTTAAAGTGGAAAAATTTTTAAAAGGTTATATATGTAATTGGAGTTGTAGGAAGAGAGAATGAAATGAAGAAAACTTGAACAAATAAGGGGGGGTAAACATTTCGTAAATTTCATGACGAAGTTGAGCATTGCTTTAAAAAAATGAGACAGGGTGATGCTTCATGCTTTGAGCCTAGGAAGGATTGAGGCTTGAGTGTCAGCTCCCCAAATAACTAGTTGTAATAAGCTTGAGTGATTTCAGTTTCTATAATGTTTCTTTCTGGGTGGTAAGAACTCACAGGGTTTTGAAGTCAATATTAAGTGGTAACCAAGGGTAAACTGCACAAGATGACAGATAGAACATGGTGGTATTTTGGAAAAATGCCAGGCCACTTTCTTTTGGAGATCTGTAGTGAACACTGGGTCTTTCTGTGTGTGCTGCTTGTCTCTCTGCCTATTTTTTCTTTGCTTTCCTTTCTTTCTGCTCTCTTCTTTTTTCTGAGAAAGGACAAAAAGGAGAAATGCATTTGAGTTAAACTACATCAAAGGCAGCGAGTTCTATTGATACAAGAATCATCTTTATGGCAGAAAGCAACCACTGAAGAAGCTTTTTGTCAGTCCCCCCCCCCCCCCCATAATGTTGCTTAATGTTACTTGTAGCAATGCTTTGAGTCTCTGGGTAATGAGTTGTTATGTGCCTTGGTCGGGTGTCAAAGCTGGATTCCTCTGATTATAGCCTTAACCTTTTAAGGCATGCTGTATACTAGGTTCCAGGATAATGTACTGATGAGACTAGATTGTTAAAACTTTGAGGTACTGTCCCGAGCCCCATTCTCACTTCCTCTTGCCCTGGCTACACTTGGACCTCCCCAGAGATTGCCCTTCCCTTTCCCACACAGTCTTTAAAATCTGGCAACCAAAGGATTAAAGTGTGGTATAGGGTAGCTGGTGCCCCTGGCTGTTCAGCTTTGTCTGACTGGTAACTGTCACTATCATAAACATGTGGACGTGTTTCTGCCTTTGCCTTTATTTGCCATCCATGTGTGTGTACCAGCAGTGTTGTAAATAATTGTTAGAAATCCAGTTACAGATTTTGGGATGTGTTATGGTTTGTGCCTAAATGTCCCCCCAAAGCCTCTTGAAGTCATAGATGGGGCTTTTTCAGAGGTGGCTGAATCTAGAGTGTGTGATGCTGGGATTGAGGGTGTGTGATTACTCATTCAATCCACTAACTGGTTTGGCATTGCCCTAATCCTGGCAGCCTGGATAAGCAGCAGAAAGAAGCTGCTTAGTCCCCTTCTTTTTGCTTACCTTGCTGCCTTCTGCCTGTCTGCCATGCCACCCCTGGCGTGGAGCCTCCCAGTGATGGACTGAAACCTCTACAAACTGTGAGCTAAATAAACCTTTCTTCCCTTAACTTTGGGTGTTTGGTATTTTGTCTCAGCAACAAGAAAGGTAATTTAAGACTGAAGGTTGGTATAGTACAGAATTAAACGAGAGAGAATTTGGGAGCCAGATTGACTTCAGAGTTCATTTTTGAGCACAGTTCCTCAAAGAACTTCTTTGAGTCTTGGTGTCCATGTTTTTTTTATTTTTTATTTTTATTTTTTATTTTTTATTTTAAAGAATAGGAGTAACATACACTTACCAAAAATTTTTGATGCTTAGAAGAACCTCGTATAGTAAGCCTTCCAGATAAATATATATTCTTTAGATACATTTGCAATTTTATCATAGTCAATTCTAGATAATTTCTAACATTTTTGTGCAAGTCTTCATTTGTGAGAAATTAATTTCAAAGGGGGAAGTTAAAACTAGTGGGTTCTTTTTAAAAATCTATCTTTATAGAAGAGAAGACAGAAAGGATTATAGGTGGGCAGTGAAGATTATACAGCAACATGTATGTGATGTGAATCAGGACTCGTAACAAATTTGTATCAAGATCTACCTAACAGTAATGTTAATGTATGTAGCTTACTTATCCCTTCTTTGATTAGTTTACAGGTAGATAAATGAGAAAACCAAAAATGCTGAAGTTGTATAGTTTTTGCCCAAATTTACTTGCAATGATTTTTATTGATCTTTAGGCACTTATTACTTTTTAACCTTGCTGTATATCTACTTCTGGACCTATATTCTGTTTTGTAGTAAAGCAGAGGTTTTTGAAGGCCTCTGTTTGTGTTCTAGTAGTTTTTGAGTCCTTCAACGGATTTGTTACCTCCCTCCTCCTCCTCATCCTCCCTGGTGGTCCTGGGGATTGAACCCAGGGCCTTGGCACTGAGCTACTTACCCAGACCTTTCTTTATTTTGTGAATTTTGTGGTAAGAGCCTCACTAAGTTGCCCAGGCTGGGCTTGAAAACTTGGTGACTTTCCAGCCTCAGGCTCCCAGAGTGCTGGGATTTCAGGGGTATGTACACCACTGTGTCCAACTAGGATTTGTTATTTTATCCCTCTTACTATTCATACTGTCTAGCCCTGAGCCGTACTCAGTGTAGTAGGTACATAATTCATTTTATTGATGACAGCAATGAATGGAGTGAAACTTCTGGAACACCAGAAGTAAGCTTTTTTTTTTAAATTCAATTTTATTTACCAAGGACATGTTTTGGTACATTGTATACATAATGATCACATTCCTTATGGTTATTTTGTACCTGTACATGATACATTTTGGTTTTCCCCCTTCTTCCCCATCCCTCCCTTCAACTCCTCGTCTCCCTTCCCTATTTACAGTAGCTTTATTTACATTTTTCCCCTTTTCCCTTTTCTTTTCTTTTTCCTTTCCTCCTTTTCCTCCTCCTCCCTTTCTAATTTTCCTCCGTATTGAATATTATCTTTCTTTTACATAGTCTCTGTTATACTTTTTGTTATTATTTACACTTACGGTTTCTTATATCAGAGAAACAATTTGATAAGTACTCATGTGTGTCTGATTTATTTCTCTTAAGAGTATGTTCTCAAGGTGCATCCATTTACCTATAAATATCTCAAAGTTTATCCTTTTTTATGGTATCCTTTTTTTCCATTGTATAGAAAAACCACATCTACTTTAGCCATTCATTAGTTGTTGGGCATTTGGGTTATTTCCAAGACTTAGCTATTACAAACTGTGTTGCTATAAACATGGTTGTACATATATTCCTGTTGTACAATGTTTTTAATTCTTCTGGGAAGATACCAAGCAGAGGAATAGCTGGGTCAAACGGAACCTCTAGTTGTAGTTTTCTGAGGAATCTCCACACTGATTTCCACAATGGTTGGACCAGTTTACATTCCCACCAACAGTGGAGGAGGGTTTCTTTTTCCCCACAGCCCTGCCAGCATTTGTTATTGGCTGATTTCTTGATGATAGCCGTTCTTTCTGGAGTGAGATGAAATCTTACCGTTTTTTTTATTTGCATCTCTCAAATGACCAGTGATGCTGAACACTTTTCATATATTTATTTGCCATTTGTTTTTCTTCATCTGAGGGATATCTGTTCATCTCAGATGCCCATTTTTGGATTGGGTCTCTAAATTTGGGGGGGTCTGATTTTTTTGAGTTCTTTATACATACTAGATGTTAGACCTTTGTCTGAGGAATGGTTGGCACAAATTTTTTCCCACTCTGGGTTTTCACCCCACTCTACTGGTGATTTATTTTTGCTGTGCAAAAGCTTTTAAGTAGGATGTGATCCCAAGCGCTGATTGAGTTAAGCTTTTAAAACATTTGCTTGGTAAGCTTCAAAGCTTAAAGATACTTGAATTTTTTTCTCCTGTTGTAATTTCGTCACCTGTTACCTTTACAACATGATTTTCATTTCTCTTGCCATTGCTCTTTGTTCCCAGTTTATATGTGTACATCTTGGTGAAGTTGCCAGAATGGATCATGATATTCTAGATCTGTAGAGTAAATGGTTTGGAGTCGTCTGTCTCCTCCTCTGCTTTGGGTATGGCACATCTGTTACTTTTTTTTTTTTCTAACCACACACGTGCGTGTGCACACACACACCCAGAGCTATGATCATACATGTATTAACACATACCAATAATTTTGGCTGCCGTTTTATGTTGTTTATTTTTTATTTGAATTTACATGATATTTTACAAGTATTGTTAATACTACATTTTTCTTACATTTATTTGATGTAGTTGATTCTAAATCTATACCTTGTATTTCTTCAATACTCGGTACATAGTAGGTTAGGTACCAAATAAATATTTGTCAGGAGCAACTCCTCTCTCATTCTTCATACACTCAACCCTTCCCTGCCTCCCAACTTCTGCGACTCAGTTCAAGGGTTGCCTCCTCTGTAAAGCCTTCCCTGACCGCTCTTCCTCCCCAGGTAAAACTGATGACTCCTTTTGTCTTCCTCTATCTGGGCAACTAAGGGTTATCATTTCCCTTTTTTGTTTTCATATCTTTCCCTTGGAATGTGTGTACTCGGGGGGCAAGGGATGTGTTTTTCATCTTCTTCCCTAGCACCTAATACAACATACTTAGCTGTAGCTGCTTACTAAACTTTGGTGAATGGGTGAATACATAAATGAATGAGTGAACAGTTTCAGGGTTGATATTCCAGCTTGTAATCTTTGGGGATCTGGGTTATGCTGTCCAACCTGTTGTCCATTAGGTCCACCAAGTTAGGTCACTATGTATTTTCTGTTTTCATGCAACTAGTGACTTAAGTGTTGACTGAAGCTGGATTGGGAGGGCATTATTTTAAATGCTCGCTTTTTAATACCTTCAAGGACTAGAATTTACATGTTAAAATTTTCTTTTTTCTTTTCTTTTTTTTTTTGATCTCAGAATAATGTGAAAGAATGACAGCAGAGTTTAAAATTACTCTTTTGTGGTTTTTCAAAGATAAAAGAAGAGCCTAAAATTGATCATTTGTCGTAAGATGGAGAGCCTGTTTATGATATTTGCTCTCAAAATACTGTGAGTTTAAGGTGGTTTTTAAGCTCTTTCTTGGGTGAATAAATATGATGAGACCATGTTGGAAAAGCTGAACTGTATTTTTCAGGGCAAAGGAAGTTCTGAGGTTTTCCATAGAGACCTACCAAAGCTGTGGGGAACTGAAATTGGGAATCCTGTCTCTGGCTTCTGAATTTTCTAGCCACCACACAAGTGATGTTATGTATTTCTCTTATCCTGAACATATTCTCATATACTAATGCTCATTTAAAGCTGGTAAAAACCTCACTTTTTGTAGAAATACATCAGGATTTGAAAATCATATTCTCTTATGGCTATTTTTATGGATTTAGCAGTTATCTAATAAGTTTGGACTATTTTACTGTCTACTAGGAGATGAAGTAATCTTTGGGAAGGACCTATGAAATAAAATTAACTTACGACAAAATCGGTTGTGATCTGTAGGTTGAAGCAGAGTATGCACATTAGCATTTTAACAGTGTAGTCATGCCCTGTGCAGTGTTTAGGTCATCGAGCAGCCACAGATGCAGTGATGGTTGTAACTTGTAGCCTTGGTGTGTAGTAAGCCATTCCATGTAGGTTTGTGTAAGTGCACTCCTCCATGTTCATAATGACAAGATCACCAGTGTATCCCCAGCATCAAACAACATGATTGCATAACTTTGGTATTTTAAAGAATACCAGGGTGTAAAAGAGATGTTTTGGTTTTCTCAGATGAATCCCATTGTATCACTTTTAGAAGTTTTGTTCTTTATCATGAAAAATGTCCCAAATGAAGCAGAACAACTCAAGAGCTTAGGATATACATTGGGTTTTTATCCAGTTCCAGATACAGTCTAACTTAAAAACATAGTTCAATTAGTATTTGGAGAAATAGTTTGGTCATCACAGATATTTTGTTTTTAAAGGTCAGAAAGCACTGCATTGGTGAAGCTTGCCCACTGTACTTTTTGCAAATTTGTGAAGATTTTTTTTTAAAACAAGTTTTTACATTTTCAGTATACAGGCCTCATACATATTTCATTAAGTATATCCTTAAGTATTTCCATGTTTTTGATGATAGTGTAAATATTTGAAATTCTGTGGTTTCATTTGTTTGTTCTAGGATCTAGAAAACAATTTAATGTATTCTTGTATATTGACCTTGTAATTTGTCACTTTGCTAAAGGCAATTATTTCTAGTGACTTTTTGTAGATTCTTGTCTGCAGATAAAAGGCAGTGTTAATTTTCTCTTAGTCCCCCAAACCATCTGTATGACTTTTATTACTTTTTCTTACATAACTGTACTAGGTAGGGTTGTCAGTACTGTGAGTAGCATTGGTGAGTACTGACATTCTGGTCAAATTTTACATCTCTTGGTGGCAAGTATTTAGATGCTCACCTTTTTTATAATTTTTTTTTTTTTGGTGCTGGGGATCGAACTCAGGGCCTTGTGCTTGCAAGGCAAGCACTCTAACCACTGTGCTAAAACCCTAGCCCCTTTTTTATATAATTTTTAACTGTACATTTCTTCATGGATTCTTTTTATCAGATTGAGGAAGTTTTTATTTCTAGTTTCCTGAAGTTTATTATGTATTTGTGGTGTTTTGTCGTCTGCTTTTACTTTTAAGATAGCTGTATACTTTTAAATTGTAGTGATGTGGTGAATTCCATTAATTTTTTTAAAGTTAAACTAATACTGCGTTCCTGGGATAAACACCATTTGGCCCTTGTGTATTACCATTTTTTAAAAAATACATTCCTGGATATGAATAGGTAATATTTTGTTAAGGATTTTCGTGGCTGTGTTATAAGGGCTTAAAAAAAGTGTTTTGTCTAGTTTTAGTGTTAGGGTAATGGCTTCATTTAAAAATCTTCTGGAAAACACCCCCCCCATTTTTCGACAGTGTAGAAATTTTTTCATTTCTTTCCATAGATGCCACCTGATGCTGTCTGAGCCTAGAGTCTCTTCATGAGAAAACTAAACACTCATGTCTTTGAATACCACAGTTGATTCTGGTGGGTGTGTAGAGGTGTATTGTAATAGGTCTGGTTGTTCACTAATGACATATGATAAGCATCTTTTCATGTCTCTGCTAACCGTTCATGTATTTTCTTTAGGGAAGTATGTATTTAAATATTTTGCCCATTTTTAATTGGGTTGTCTTATTAAGTTAGAATTCATTATTAATTCTGGATACAAATTCTTTACTAGATATATGATTTGCAGTTATTGTCTGCAGTTTGTTAAAACCAGAATTATGACTTAGGCAAGTATAGAATGAACAAGTTTTTTTTTTAAATCATTTATTAATGAATGATTGATCAAGATGTTTAAACTGAATCCACATATCTGATAATTCTTTATTGTATGCTGCACATTGTAGATACATTTTAGAGACTCTCTCTTTTTTAAATCCTCTTTTGAATACTGTTAACTTTTGTTTCCAATAGCATTAACTTTTGGTTTTCTTTGAACACAAATTCTCATTTTAGTTCCATCGCTGCTCAGTCTCCAGGCTTCTGTATTGGCTTTTTCCTGGAAATCTTGGACTCTTCCCAGTATAAGTATAATTTAGGAGTCTATAAAGGATTTATGCAGTTTATATTGCAGATTTGAAGACTTGAAATTTATTTGAGTTCTGGTTCCTATATCATGTGATCTGGGGAGTATCCTTACTTGAAAAATGATACAAAGGTGAATTTCATCAGTAACTTTCAGCTTTCTGTCAGCATTTATCCACTTTCAGTGCCTTTAAGTGGTTGCTTTTTATAGTTTGTTCAGGATTTGTAGTAGTTTTGTGTTCTGTTTTCATACTCTCTTAATTAGCGAGACGGTGTGTTTTGGAGATTCTGTAAGTGAGTTTTTAAGATTTCCCAACTCTGTGGCATTCCATTTTCTTTTGCAGTGAGTGGGGAAGCATTTAGTGGTGGCTGCATTTTTTGTTCGTTTGTTTTTTGAGGGTCTGGTCTTGTCATGTAGTTCAGGCTGGCCTTGAACTCAGTATGTAACTCAGGTTGGCCTCAAATTCTTGGTGATTTTCCTGCCTCAGCCTCCCAAGTGCTGGAATTACAAGCCTGTGCTACCATACCAGCTGACTGCATTCTCTGTTTCTTGAGCTGACCTGAGTTAGCAATCGGTGTCTATAATGGAAGGTCTATAATGGAAGATCATGGTGTATGTCTTTGGCCTACCCCTCTTGCTTTGCTTTTCACTTGTCTGATCAGCTTAATAGCAGATCTCCGGGTTAATAATTACCTGTTTGAAAAGCTAGTGTACTTTCAGTATGCCTTGAAATGATAGCATAGTATGCTGATTACTATTTAAAGTTTGTGAAATTTAATACAGAAACATCACTCTTCACTTGCACTGCAGTTTTGAATGAGAAAGACTCCCCCCATTCACTCTTTTGAGTTTGAGTATTGTTTTCGAAGTATTGTGTTGACTATTTTTTTCATTAGAGTTTTGTAGGACTTTTGGAAAAACATTCTCAGAAGTTTCTGTTGCTTGTATAAGAGCAACTAAGTTTTGGGGGCAGCAGATTTCAGCTGCCAGATGTAAGCCTGTGTTTGTGTAGAAGGGAGTCTATTCCCAGCTGATTCTGAAGCTTGTAAACATTTCTGTTTGGATGTGGTAAAGAACTTGTGAGCCTGTTGAGTTGCTTTACTTGTTGGGTAATTATGCATCTCATCTTTTCTGTAGTTCCTTACCTACTACTTTAGCAAAATAGACTGGGACACATTCATGAATTGGTCTACAGTGGTAAGTTCTGGGGGAGATAAAATAGGTTAAATTAGTATAGAAAGGTGCGTTGGGCAGGCAGAGTCTCTGCTTCCTCTTCACTTTTTCGGTGGGGTGTGCTGGGGCTCGAATGCAGGGCCTTCCACTTGTTAGGCAGGCGTTCTGCCCCTGAGCTGAATCCCCAGCCCTGCAATTCACTCTTTTAACTAGAGAAATTCTTTTTCCTCCATCAAGCATTTTCCATTTGAGGGAAAGAATTTCTTTCTTTTCATCTGTACTATTTTTAGTTTGCAGCTCACAAAAATCACCTTGTCTCATTTATTTAATACTTCAGATACCCAGTGTTTCTGTAAGGGTGTGTCAGAAGAGTATAGATTAAGAGCATGAACTTTGGAGTCAGATCTGGGTTTACTTTTTGCAAGAACAAATGAGAAGAACACCTTTTGAGTGAAACAAAACCTGATGCGTATGAATTCTGAAAGCCAGTGAGTACATAGCTTTGTGTATGTTACGTGCTTGCAAGAGAAGATGAGGGAGAAAGGAGTATTTTTAAAAAGTGCTTGTGGTTGATGTTCAGAAATGGATTTCAGATGCTTAGAGGTAACTTGTAACAGGTGATGAGATCAGTTGGTATAATTGGAGCCATTTGATAATCCTTCACTCTCTTAACTATTTCGTGTTCCTGTTTCTGTACTGCCCTGTGAGTTCTTGAAAGTACCCGTGGCGGGTACTTGAAAGTACTCTTGTGAGGAGAGTGGGGGATAGAGTCAGCATTCAGTCCTTTCAGCCTTCATTTTTGGTTTCTTTCTTGTGACGGTGGGTACTGAGGCAGTTTTGTTCTACAGCAGCGATGGCGAACCTTTTAGAGATCCAGTGCCCAAACTGCAACCCAAAACCCACTTGTTTATTGCAAAGTCCAGTACTGCAGTTAAGCCTGAATACTGAAGTTTTGGTTTAGAAAAAATAACTGTTAGCCAGTGCGTGGCTGCTGGTGCAACTCAGCTCGCCTGCCAACAGAGAGAGCTCTGTGTGCCTGCTGTAGCACGCGTGCCAAAGGTTTGCCACCACTGTTCTGCAGTGTTACTTATAGTTTCGTTATACCAGCATTTGAGGCATAGATCTTGGAGAAGGAAAGGAAGAATCAGGAATGTAATTTTTAGAACTGCGAAAAATTGACCTGTGAACTTATATTTCATTGGGCGGGCCTGAGAATCTGTTAGCTTGTGGTTTGTAACCATTGCTGCTTCCTGCTGATGAAGAGCCAGCTGAAAAGGTAACTGTTTCTGACCTTAAATTTAATAGTTAAGAACAGTCTTCTTAAGTTGCCTAGAGAGAGAATTGGTCTTAGTGAGGTTTTAACCTTAAACTTTCAATCTAGTGAGCTCTGTTTCTTAATGATTTTGCTGTTATAGGGAGTAAAGAGTTGAGGATTTTATTTCCTGTTGGCCTGTTTTCTTGATGTTAGTGAAAGACAAAGTTTATTGAATACCTACTCTAGGTCACTGCTGCACTAAATTGCTGCACAAATGGCTTCTCATTTGACCTATGGCCACTCTTTGAGGCAAGTGATTACTAACTCCATTTTATACAAAGGATGAAAAGGCTTCAGCTAGCAAGGATTTGGGCTTCAGCTCTTTTCTGTCTTGATCTTCTTACCAAAGCAGTCCATCAGTTCTTTAGTTGGCATGATACGTTTACTTGAGTTTGTGTTTTGGCTGTCTCTGGGTTTTTGGAGCAGTCTTACTTCTTTGGTCTTTCAGATCAGTCTTAATTTCTGGCCTCTTTCTAACTGTGACTAATGTAGCACAGAACCAACTGCTTGCTACAATGGGGAGCCTTTTGTAGGTCCTATTTAATTTATGTAGGGAATCAGAAAACCAATGCCTCAGCAGTATCTGGAGAGTTTATTTAGACTATTTATAGTTTGTTCTATCTACAGTCTCAGTCTAGAGTATGCACTCAAATATTTGTTGAATTACTTTTCTTTGTTGTGTTTCAAATATTTCGTTTGCATGCTTTAAATCTTCTCTTCCTCATCCCCTTTCAAATCAAATTGCTTTCCTCATGGTCTGGGTTCTGTGAATATACATAAGCTCGCTACTACTCACTCCCACACTCTGCCCAGTTCAAACCTGAAAAGCATTCTTTTTATTTTTAAACCGTTATGCCTTGAAATGGTTGCCTTGAGCCTACTTTTTGATTGGAGAGACTGTCAGAAAAAGTAGCCAGTTGTGCTCATTTTGTACCCGTTTGGATCAGTTGTTAACACTTGGGACCAATAGTTAACACTGTTATAATGTTGATTTTATGGAATACATATATGTGTTTTTTGGATTTTTTTAAAGTGTAGCAATTTTAAGTGATATGATTCTGTATTGTAGATGCCTGCCTGTTTCTCTAGCTAAATTTTTATATGTTTCCCACGTATATTAAATGTTTGATATCATTTGCATAATAGGACCTCTGTACTAGAAATAATAGTTTAACATTTTGAATTTCTATTACATAAGTTTCATTTACTTCACATATACCTAGAAATACTAAAAATGAAAGCATCAAGTTTGTATTTTTTAATGTCTTTTTAAAAAAATCTTAGTTCAGTGGGGAAATTAACTTTTCATGTGTTAAGCTGTTCACATATGTAACCCTCTAAGAGTTCCTTATTGAAAGGAATTAAGAAAATTTGAAATTCAGGGTATAGTCACGGAGTGTCACTGAAATTTGTTGTTTCTACATTCACAAGTGTAGTATTACCCCAAATTAGTCTGATCATAACTTTTAAATAATTGGATGAAAAGTCATGTCTCTCTCTTTTCCTTTATTTTTTTTGCGTGGAGGGGGTGCTGGGGATCAAATTCGGGGCCTCGCACTTGCTATGCAAGTGCTCTGCCACTTTGGCTAAATCCCCAACCCCTTAAAGCCAGCTCTTAAATAATTCTTCTTAAACAATTTTTAATGAATTGTTACATTTATAAGAATTTGTAAAGGATGTTTTGCTTTAATCTAGCAAATGAGTTTGAACTCAAATTTAATCTTACTAGTCCTTTATCTTAACATTTTTAAACATTTGCATTTGTTTTATAAAATGGTGTATATGAGTTGAAAGTGAATTATCTTTGTTAATATTCAAACAGAATTAATCACAGTTCTTACAAATTAACCACTTTAAACATGCTTAGATACTTCTTCCTCCTCTATTGTGGACTCTTAGACTGTCAATTCAGCTTTGTTTAAAACAACCCTTATGTTACTTGGAAGATGTATTAGTGAAGGATACCTTTTTTTATGGAGTGAGACGTTAAGAAATAGTTATTTCAGAACACTTGTCAATTTTTGTCTTTAAACAATCAAATTCTCTACTAAAAATGCTAATCAAGCTGCACAAATTCGGTGTGTATATGGCATCTAGATTGCTAGAAGTGGAGATGATTTTTATGTGCATTACATTGACATCCTAGTTTTTCCATCTAAAATTTAGTGGTTTTTAAAAAATTCTCTGTTTAGTCTATGTTACAAAGAACCAAAATAATTCTCCAATGGAGCACTTAGGCCAAGGGTGCTTTTTGAATAGAAATTCCTGATTAGAATTAAAATTTTTCATTTAAGCCGTTAGTAACATATTTAGAAAAACCTTTAATGGAAGACTGCTGAAAGTATTGGCGTTTTCTTTCTTCCTGTAGCATTTTCACCTGTAACATTTTATTTGTATTTTTTATTGTTGAAATTTTTCCTTCCCAATTTTTTCTTTTTTAAACTGTGACCTCTTGTTTTTCAATGTCATTGTTCTCAAAATATTAGACTTAATACTATGGAATCATAACATTGAAGGCAGTATTTATCCTTAAGACATGAGAACCATGTTCATAATTTAGAAGCTAACACCGATCACTTGTAGCATCTACTTCTGACCTCTTTTGCTTTTTACTTGTGGGATTCATGAGACAGTTACTTTGTCTTATAGTGTTTTGTCACACAGTTATGTCTAAAAAGGTGGGCCGTATGTCCTTGTGAAATAATTTCTAACAGAACAGCCACTGCAGACCGGGAGATTAGTCTAGGTAAGCTCATCCAGCCCGGTAATGTCTGCATTTGCTCAGAGACCACTTTCTTACCTTCTTAGTGTTTCCAGAGGGTTTATACTGGTTTAGCCCATTGGGCTGCTTGCTGTTTTTGGATGATAGAGGTTGGAGAGGATGGAGGAAGTCTAATGGCTTGAATTTGGCATTCTCTTTCCCGGATATCTATTTCAACCTCTGGAGAAGTTAATTTACATAAAGACCAGCTGCGTATGAGTTTTTCTAAGTTAAAAATTTATTCTCATTATCCTAGGGATAAGAGTGTCAGAATTTATGGTCTTGCTGTCTCTTGTCTGGATGTTCAGGCTGCTTATAGTTCTCTTTCTTTGGATAACAGGTTACAGCTGGTGGCAAAATTATCACCTGTGGGGTAGCCACTGAGAATTTTCTTCTTCATATAGATCTTTGCAAAGCAGCAGAAACCACTTTTGCAGGAAACCACAGACTTTTCTTAGCACCAAAAGGGAATTGAAATAACATGTGCATGTGTTCTTCTCAGAGGTACCAACCATCTTGTGAAAACCTAAGTACTGTATAAAGTAGCACTTTGCTCTCCCCATTGTGTCGAGTGTCCAGCTAGATGATGTCATCAAACTGTGGTGCAGAAATTCTTACTAGTTTCTGTCTCTGTTCATGTCATACAAGTCTTTACTATTTCACGGGGACTCGGTACCGTGGCAGATGGTATGACATGTGTGTTTGTGGTGGGGAGGGGTGCTACAGAAGACAGCCACGGTATGATTGGCCAGGATTAACAAGCTGGAGAGAAAAATCAAGCATGTATGCGCATGTGCACACATACACACACACACACACACACACAATCCCAGACAGTATATGACTAATTGTTGATTGCATGAGTTGGATTATTAGCAATCATTTTATAATCAAAACCACCAACGGTGGAGGGCATTAGCATGAACAGAAGCCGTAAGGATTGGACTCTTCTAAGTGTGGTTTGTATAGCACAGTGGTGGTGAATGGTGCAGCGGACTATTTGTTATGATTGAAAGCTCTAAAAGGTTTGCAGTTACTGGTATAGGTGGTGTGCAAGGATCTGGATGGAAGGGTGTGGGTGGGTTGGGGAGGTGTGCTAAATGAGGCTGCATAGATAATGAGGAACTTGGACAATATTCAGAGGCACTTGAGAGGAAGTGAAAGGAGTATGGATGGTTTCTGGGCTCACCAATGACAAATACATGCCATATTTAATGCAGCACTGGGATTTCATTTTCCTCAGCAATACCCTTTATTTACACTAGGAATCAACACAAGTAATCAGGATTGTCTAAGAGCTGTGGGAATTGATTGTGATGTGAAGTTAATACTGAAATGATTATGTAATTGGAACAGAAATTTAGGTACTGAATATTTTCTTACTGTCTGCCACTGTTATTTTACACACATTTTTGGTTCTTATTTGTCCCCATTTTACAGATGAGGAAAATAAAGCTTGGGCATTAAGCCACTTGTTCATCAGTGTAGCTTATTGATAGTTGATATAAAATAAATACATTTATTTTACATTTCATTACGAGGAAGTGTAATGAACCTAGTCACTGTGCTGGCCATGTGCGTCAGCGGATGCAGTGTCTTGGCTTACAGGCTCCCGGCTGCGGGGCTCTCCATCTTGAGGCCTTTCAGGTTGGAAGCTCTTGAAAAACTAAGATGGATCTAGTGGATCCCCAGAACTGATCACAATTTAGTTTTGTACTTTTCTTTCTTGAGTCTTGGCAGGTTACTGTTTCTGTATATTGCCTGCATTTTCTAAAGAAAAGGAATTGGTACTTCAGAAACCCCCTTTTAAAAGACGGCTCCCTCCAGTGTGGGCAGACAGGGTGCTGCAGAATGCAAATAGCCATTTAGGAACGTTGAGTCAGAGGTGCCAGTGGAGCCTGGAGAGATTTTCTCAGGGTGATAAGGCTTTGGCACCCCAGTCTACAAGCAGAGACAGGTAAGATGGCAGCGTTTCCTCCCTGGGCAAAAAGATGAGCTGGGCTGTTTCTGAGGGGACTCCCCCCCCCACCCCCTCCCCGTGTGTGTGTGTGTGTGTGTGTGTGTTGCTGGGGGATCAAACTAAGGGCCTCCCTCACACATGCTAGGCAACTGCTCTGCTGCTGAGCTACATCCTAGCCCAAAAAGGTGGTATAAATTGCACCATACTTTATGTCACTTCTCTCTCCCCCCCCTCAACCCCTTTCTGATTCCTACTTTATAAGGTTTTCTGACTGGCGGGATTGGAATGAGGACTACAGTGCCTGTGCAGATTGATTGGAAAGCCAGCTGTTGCTTGCCTGCACCTCAGGGAAGCCATGGTGGGGATCTGGCCTAGCATTATTGGTAGTAATTCTTAATTTAGGCTGTGTGATTGCAAACATCCTCCAGTGCTTTTTGCCAGTCTTAAAACCTTCCATGTGAATAACAGAAATGGAAGCTGAGCTTAAAGAGAAAAAAGGCAGAAATTTATTGATACCATTGTCCTTGCATGACTATGATTTCTTTAGTATAGAGCCATGTCCTGGTGATTTTCTTCTCTTTTCCCTTCCTCGGTTTCTAAGATAGACAGCTTTTGAGGTTTGTGAATTGACGTACCTTTCCTGGGAAATCTCCTTGCTGCTGTTTCTGCTCTGTGCGCCTCCCATATCCATTTGGTGAAACTTGCTTCATGGCTGTCTTCATTCAGTAATCTCCATCTGGGTCTCTTCCTTCTAGAGAGTTTATTGCTTCTTCCTGGTCCCTGTAACATTTTTATTATTGTTCTTACCATACTGCAATTTATCTGTTAACAAATACATGTATGTATCTTACTAAATTGGCAGAAGCCATGTATGATTTACTCTATAGCTCAGTAGCTAGGTTGGTACGTAGAATAATCTAGGGGCTCAAAAATGAGATTATTTACCATTATAGAGCCATCTAAATATAAGAGGCCACGTGCATTCCTATAATTTGTGTTAAGACTTTTGATTTTTTAAATTTCACAATAATTACTGTGTGTATGCACATGTGTGTAAGCATGTGATCTAAATTTATGATCATTTTGCTTATTGGGGAATCCAACTTTGATAAAAACAAATTAGATGAGTGATTATGGGGTTTTTTTTTGGTTATTTGTTTTGGTTTTAATTTTGCTATGTTTACATATTTTACTGTTGAGTAGTATTGTTCTGTGTTGGAGTTTTTACTTTGTTCATGTCCTCCCTGTCTGCTGTGATAAACTGCCCACCCCCAATTTATGATCAGCTCTTTGCATTTTTTCTTGGTAGTTAATAAGTGCTGCGTCATATGATAATTGGGCAGAGCAAGGCTAACTGGCAAATGAAAGTTAGATACTTGTTGTGGGTCTCAACATCATTATTTCCTACGGTATGGGCCACTGTTCCAGGGCAGAAACATCACCAGATTTTGTCTCCTGATTTGGAATCTCTGGTGGTGGGGCCCTAGAATCTGCATTATTTAACAAGGGCTCCAGTTGATGCTCAAGTGCAGTAAGGTTCAGGAATCACTGCTTAAAGCTAAGTAAATTATTAACTAGTTATTGCTTTCATTTGAAGCAGCTGTAAACTGAAGTAAAGCATTCATGAATGCTGTTAAGACTTTCTCAGTCGGGAACTGTATTTGGTACGGGTGGTATTTTATATTTTTGTGTAAACTTGATATCCTCAACAGGAAAAGCCTGTTCACTCTGTATACTCCCCTTCTTTCTGTTTTGTTTAGAATTCTCTGCCCCACCCCCCTTCCCCAACCCATAGGTAACATTTATAGCCACTAGCTCATTCTCCTTAGAAATAAAGGAAAGACTCTAAATCCTGTTATTTCCCTTTAGGAACAGCTGAACAGTGACTTTTAAAAAAAATAAGAATCCAGAGCATGCATTGTCATTTCCATGTTAACCCTCACTGTAAATTTTTGTGGGTTTCAAAGAATTGACTGTAGCCAAGTCTTAGCAGGGTCCCTAGCCAGAGGAATTCATTTGAAGCACATTCTGCAGTGGAAGTACTGTGAAGGTAAAAATCCTTTATTTATACTTGGATAAATCCCATACAGCTGTCTTCCCTCTATCAGGACTTGGGGGCAGATGTGGGGAGTGGTTTGCTTATCTTTCTTGTGGATTTGAAATCTTCTATATTGTGAATAACAAAAGCCATGCAATTGAAATGATAGTTTGGTAGACCTGTACAGTTGGTCCTTAGGAAGTGAGCTGAGATCACAAGCTAACAGGTACTTAAAAGTTTACAGTGTAACTACTTGATAGGATGTTGGGCCTGTGTAGTGTGCCCTCCCCTCTAATGTGCTTTCCAGGAACATGTTATTATAGGTGAAGCACCTATTAAAAGGCTTTTTTTTAGGTAGTGAATTTGATTTATGTTAACGTACAAATGGTGCAGACATTCTCAGTTAGGTGATTTTCTTCTGTTGGCTCTAGAGACCTTTAGTAAATCAGTTTTTTTTCAGTTTTGCACATTTAAAAGATAGTGTTTTTACTCGCTTCCAATTAATTCGTGACATATCAAATGGCAGGTGACTTAAACCTTCTTTGTATAATGTTCTTGCATACAAAAGTTACATTTGTTCATTGCTTGAGTAGTTCTTAAGAAACAGATAATTTAGGAATGAAAATTCTGTGTAATTCATAGAGATACATACACTTAATAATTCAATATTAACTCCAAGTTCTTTTCTATGGTTATTGTGTTGATACTTTAGAATTTTAATTTACCCACCACCATGTTTTAAGTTGACAGAAAAACAGATCTGGGTACTTAAAGCCTTTTATTTAACCATTCATGCTTTTCAAACTATCTTATGTGTTTATTTTCTCTTGAGACCCAGAAATTGCAAGAAGTAGAAGCAGTGGCTTCTACTCTGTGCCCGGCTATGTGCTTAATTTCTGTACTAGAATCATGTCTTTTAATCCTATAGCAACCTTACAGTATAGACAGGAATTATGTTCTTTATATGAGATCAAGATTTAGACAAGTGAGTTGCTCAAGATTATACCATATCTGTAGAGAATTTGGAATTTCACTTGATTTCTTGTCTAGAGTATGTTGTGCAGCACTCTGTGACTTTCTTGTATTGAGATACATTTTTTAGCTGACAGCATCTTTAAGACATACAAAGCTATTGAATAGGGACACACTGCTTCTTTGGCTTATGAAGAGGTATTGTGTTAGTTTTTGACCAAGGGTTGGCCTGCTATGGCCTGCTGACTGAATCTAGCGTGCTGCCTCTTTTAAAAATAAAGTTTTATAGGAGCACAACTGTATCCATTCATTTACGTCTGATTACAGACACATGACCTGCAGAGCCTCATATATTTGCCACCTGGCCATTTAGAAACAGTGTTTTCTGACCACTACCATAGATGTTGGTTTTGACTGACATGTAATTTTTTGGGAGAAGGTATCTTTTAAGGTTCAGAATTAATTTGCTCAGGCTCATGGTTTTGGCAGAAGTGTTTTCTGCCCCCTTTTCCTTCCAAAATCTGCCATACAGCTGTAGCATTATATTCATTTCTGTGTGGTTCTGTCCTTTGATTGAATTTCTACTGCTTTGCAGGCAGCAGGAATTTCAAAAATTCTAAAACCTGCTACTGTTTATTTTTGTAAACATCGCACAGTCAACTCTGGCACATCTGATGACGGTGACTGCACTGTACCCTATGAAAAGAAGGCTCCTGGTAGTTTTTTTGTTTTTATAGAAGGCTACTGGTAGTTTATATCAAAGTGTTGGAAAAATTGTGGGCACAGTTCTTTGCTTCTCTGAAACACCATAGGGAGGAGGCTAATTTCTATAATCAAGACGGTTGCATTAAAATTGGGTGAGTCTTGTTTTGACAAAAAGCAAATATGTCACTTACATGTGCCAGCAGACTATGAAATTTATTTTCAGTATTATAAAGTGGAAAACCCAGGAAAAATAGAAATCAACTATGCTTCATTTTATTATTTTATATCTCTGAAATGTTAGCAAACTTCTACAGTCTACTTCCTGTGTATTGGCTGTTACATGAAAGCAGCTTTGTTGAGCTTGTGAATTTGAGCTACATCATTCATTGGTTACTGGGTAAGAAAGAAATTACAAAGTTTTCTCTCAATATTTTTCATGGAAAACTTTGGATAGAAGGTGTGTTTTATTGTTTTCCTTTAAGAATGCTTGATCAAAAATATGTTGACAAAACAAAGACTTTCAGTTGGTGATGGAAAAGTACATGTATTGGTGTCAGACAGGGTTTGAATCTTGGCTTTCCTGCTTACTTAGTCCTTGGTATTAAGTAATTTAATCTTAGACACTTTCTTTTGCCTAGCAGTGAAGTGAGAGAAGTAGTTTTTTTATGGTAAGTACAATATGAAACACAAAACTATATGAAGGCTAGTTCTCTTCTTTACTCTCATGCGTCAACATTGAAGAAGTCTAAAAGTTATTCGAATTTACCAATACATTTCTAGAGCCTTCTGGTCATTGTTTTGATTGCTTTTAACAAATATATCCTTTTTGGCAGCCCCAGGGTGCCAGCATAATAATGACCTGGCCCCTTTTCCAGTGTGGGGGTACAGACACTTTGTCATCCCTCTTTAATCCTTGTATCAGAACAGCTTGTATGGGTTCTAACTTTTAAAAAGGTTTAAATGAACTCATAATTCCAAACAATTAAAATGTCATCTGTCCTTCCTTACAGCCATCTGAGTTTCATCACCTTTTATCCAAATTCAGCGAGATCTCTTCAGATATGTTGATATTGCGGTCTTTGCACAGTCGTCCTGAGTTTTTCTTGGCAAATCATGAAATGTGAGGGCTGCTAAGTCAGTATTTTGTCTCCATAGATTTCTCCAATCCTTATGAATTACCAAAATGCTAATTTCTTTATCAGTTCCACTGATATTTCTTCTGTGTTTGATGGTAGGAACACTTAACTTAGTCAAGGAACATTGGATTGGTTCACAGATTTATAGGTTCTTCCAGTCCCGTGTTCGGGCAAGTCTGAACAGGACCTAGAAAGCTGATTAAAAGGCCAGTGAGCACAGTGAGTTAATTTTAAATGAAACGGATATTTAATATATTGAGAAAGTGCTCAAGCCCATTAATCTTTTTCATCCATGGTTGCTATTTGAATCTGATGGGCCTATACATAAATTTTTTCCTTAAAAGAGTTGATTTTTGCTAAATTTCTCAAGCTTGAGATGTAGATTTTTTTCAGATGATTTTTAGCACCCAAAGGGTACATGGCCATTAACTGAAGGCAGGCTGGAGGGTGGCTGGGGGCTGTTGTTTTTAGGAGGTGGACCAGAGGATGGTGCAGAGGTGCCTCCCACCTGTCAGCGCTGCTTCTGTCTGCAGAACACACTAAAGCCGATGTATGGCCTGCACCTGGTTGGAGATGATTGGGCTAGGGAGCCCGATTATAGGAGGCCCTCCTGTAACCCTTGTGTGTGTTAACTGCTCTTTGGACCAGCCTTGATCTCTGACATAACACAGCTTGATCTGTGGCATATTACAAGAATTTGAATATTTAGGAGACTCTGTAATTTAAATTATGCATGAACACTAAGGCACTATTCTTTATTCTAAACGTTTAACCATTGATAATTTCCAGTTTATGCTGCTTGAATTTCAACTCATCGTTAGTGAGGTTTTTGTGATATGGTAAAACGCAAGATACAGAATTTTACTATTTCTTTCTTGTGTGAAACATTTCTCTACTTGTGTTTATATTACTAGTTAGTATGTGCCTTAATTTACCTATTAAGAATAAGAAACTTCCTTAGAGGAAATTAAAACGAAGTCACTTGGGCCTGTGTCTCTGATTCTAATGAGAATGAGATCAGCTTATATTCAAATACAGGGTGCTTGGCAAAGGACCTGCCATTCTGAGATCCTAGTGAAATCACCAATTTAAACTTTAAGAATGTGCTATTCTTAATATTCAGGAATATATTATACAGTCTTGGAAATCTTCTCTATAGGTGCTTATAAGATTTTTATGAGAATTCATATAGTGACAGAAATGGGTAATTTAGCTGTTAATTCTGGGGAGGGTAATGATTTTCTAGCTGTCACAGGTTAGTTGTTCCTTCCCTTCTCTCACACATGGAATGTGTGCCAGTGCCCTTCCCCTATCTGGAGGAAGTGGGGGGAAGTCTCTGGGTAAGCAGCATTTTGGGGGGTTGTATAAAAGTATAATTGGACATACAGTGGTACTACTTTAAATGTACTCTTTGTTGTTGAAACTTTTTATGTGACAGTGAGGACTCTTTTCTGCTTTTTTTGTTTGTTTGTTTGTTTTTCGTTTCTTGAGACAGGGTCTTGCTGCGAAGCTCAGGCTAACCTTGAACTCATTATGAAGCCCAGGCTGGCCTTGAATTCATGGCAGTCCTCCTGCTTAGCCTCTCAGATGCTGGGATTACAGGCGTGTGTCACCATGCCCAGCTTGGGTAATTTTCAATCAAAGTCTTCTGCAGTCCATAAGCTTCCTTACTTCTCGGACCTCTAGAGAAAGTTTGATACACAGCAGTGTGGACTTTGGATTGTTATCACAGAACTATGCTTGTATTCAAGGAGTTTAGGTGGTTTTTGTGTATCTTGGTGACAACTTTTAATTTTATTATTTATTTCTTCCCTTTCTGTTTCAGTGTCCTGGGTCATGAAACTTAATCCACAGCAAGCTCCATTATATGTGAGTAAATAACACAGTTTCTTTTTATTTTGTACTTATCTGTGTTGTTTAGTTGCTAACATAAACTCCCTGTCATGGGATACAGATGATTAAAGAATTTATTACACTGTTAATAGTCTAATACACTAATAATATACTTCAGGAGTTGATTTGGATTTAGTCATATTAAATGACTAATATATGCTTGGAACTAAGCTGAGAACAAATAATACCCGTAAGACTTGTGAGCTGATTTAGTCAGGGCAACAAGATGCACATATGAAACAAGTTGCCATGCGAATAGTTCTGTGACTTCTTTGTTTTACCTGCAGTACATTTCTATAAAAGTAGCATGGAGGTTTTCCTTCTGCCATTATTAGTTACTCTGTGTTCAACTAGGTGGCACTCTGTCATTTGCAAGAGTGCTATTTATCTGAGGACTGTAGATAAAAGCTGACGTGTCTGTGTGAAGTGAGGGAATGATAAGATGAAATGGATAAATGAACAAGTCATGGCTGAACAAAGGTAAACTCTAGGGAACTGCTCGTTTTTCTTTTTTAATTTTGAAAAAGGGAATTGGCTGCATGAGGTGGTGAAAGTACCTATTGGTCAGGAGCTAGCTAGAGTGTGAGAGGCTGGTGAACATTGGGTCACTGTGGTATGGAGAAGGTGAGGAGTTTGTCTCTGATAGGACTGGAATCAGGCTCTGAAGAATTAGGACTGTTTAGCTGGTTGAAAGCTCCCCACACTTGGTTTAGGACAAAGGCAGATGGTGGGGTGATGGGATGCAGCAGGCATGGTGTTGGATGAGAGAGTGGGCATGAGAGGTGATAAGCCTACAACAGTTGAAGCTTAGTTTGGAAGGAAGACAAAGGTGTGGAGATGTTTTGTGACCACGGAGGAACCACTCATGGTTGAAGCTGCTGTTCATTTTATAATATGGATTTATTTTTAACTATGTTGTATTAATAATAATTTACCTTTCCAACATGGGACATATGTAGAATTCTTTGGCACAGTTGATTTTTTGCTACATGTAATCCACAAAGAAAAAAAATGTGTTCTTAGAAAATAATTTATGTACTTATTTGTTGTCCAGACTGCTTGGAGATGAATTGTGTTCACTAGTAGGTTTGTATGTGAATTGAGCACCTTAGATTTTTCTAAAGCATTTTTATTGAGATATGATTCATATGAAGTATGATTAAAAATATGGTATGTATCTAAATTTTAAAAAATTTATTACAGTAAAAGACACTTTGCCATTAATTCCCCTTAAGATTACTCCCACCCCAAGTACACTTACCCACTTTCTGAAACATTATTTTCATCACTTTCTGAAACAGTTCTGCAATTCCTTTCTTGTGAATTTCTTTAATTATGGCTGCCCTGATGTTCTCAATCAATTCAAAACATTTTCCTTTCTTGGTCATTTTGATTGGGGAAGAGTCAGAAGTTGCATGCATGGTGCCACATCCAGTGTGAATAAGGTGGACGAGGACAGACACACCATGTTTTTACAAGCCTGCGTTTCCATTGGATGGCATTCGGCAGTATTTTTGATCCTGTCTTGCAAAGATAGTCACAAAAGCAGGTTTCCAGAACTGCTTCAGAAAGTGATGAGAAGTGAGGGTGAATATTTTGAAGGGGGTTGATGACAATGTGTATTATAACATTTTTATTTAAAAAAAATTTTATCATAATTTTCACTCATCCCTTGTATATACATTTTCTCTTTTAAATTGTGCAGTTCAGCCAGGGGTGGTGCCACCTGTCTGTAATCCAAGCATTCTGGGAGGCTCAAGCATGAGGCTAAGTTTGAACCTAGCCTGGGTAGTTTAACAGCTTAGTGAGACCCTGTCTCAAAAACTGAAAATGGGGTGGGGGCGTAGCTCAGTGAGAAGGCTCTGGGTTTAGATTGTCCTGAATTATTTAAGTGACCCGTTGTAATCACAGGGGTCCTTAGAAGCTAGAGAAAGTATAGAGAGAGCCAGGAATCAACATCAGATTTGAAGGTGACACACTGCTGGCTTTGAAAGTATAGGAAAGGGCCCTGAGCCAGGAATTGTAACCCCTAGAGACTGGAAAAAATGAATGAACGCTGTCTCTCTTCAAAGTCTCTGGGAAGGAACATAGCCCTACTGATACCTTGATTTTAGTTTAGAATGTCATTTCAGACTTCTGAAATCCAGAATTGTGCAGTAATAACTTTGTGCACTTTCAAGCCGTTGATTTTATGGTAATTTGTTTTAACAGTATTATGAAACTAATATAATAGTAGTTTGGGAAAATTTATTGATGATAATGTGAAGGCTAATTAGGAAGAAGATAGTGGCAAAAAGATCAGAAGTCTTCTTGTCTTGCAATCATAGAGTCTTGATTAATAAAGCATTAATAAAGATCTTAGATATTATCTGTTTCATTTGTTTTATCTTAGAGATGAGGGGATGAGGTCTGAGTATGTTGTGGTAGGGCACAGCTCACTGATATTAAAACAGTGATTTGAGCCTGTGTTTTCTGGATTTAGTCAGAAACCATTGTAAGCCTTAAAAAGTTTCCTTCTGTTAGGGAAACAAGTTTCTTCTGTTAGGGAAACAAGGCTCAGCTGTGCGAATTAGTCCTAATAAATTAAGTGCTTCGTGTATGATTGATTATGTGTTTCAGTGAATTGGATGGGCTCTACCAAAGAATACTTAAAACTTCAGATTTCATGAAATAGTATTCAGGAGTAATAATGGGGCAGTTTGTTATCTCTTTTTGAAAAGGAAAGTGACAGTGTATTGCATTCTCGATGAATGAGTCATCACAGGGATTTACACTCTTTTTGATAAAGAAAAGTAGCAGTTATGGGCAGTATATCCAATAGGGTGTCTGTTCTCTGCACACTGCTCCTCCTCCCAAAAAAACCACAAGAAAATAAAAGTGTAAACAAAAGAAAAGAACAGCAAAATTATATTCAAGCTTTTCTGTCAGTTCATATTTGCAGCCTATTAAATACCGCACTTTATCATTAGTTGGGGAGGGAAAACTGCTGTTACATAAGGAAAACACTGAGTCCTGAGAGCTTTCATCTGTAAATTAAAAATAAGGTGGATTCCAAATAAATATTTTAAATCAATTTTTGAGTAAAACTGTGCCCTGAATAAGTTGCAATAGTAGCAACTTGTACAGGTAGCAGCAGTACTGTTGAATATAATGAAGCTGTTTTAATGAATTACTTTCGATGAAATGTTCACAGTGAAATGCATAGGGTAGTAGTTTGAAGTTTTGGTGACCAGTAGCTCAACAAGACTATATCTTTGTTTCCTTTTCTGGCAGCTCTGATTTCATGAGTACAAACTTTGTGTTAGAAGCTAGTTGCATTCCTAGGTCAGGTATTTCTTACAGTCTCCGCGAAAGTGTTGTTTATTGCCAGATGGGTTTTTCAGAATTGCAGTTTAGATTCCATTAGTGATGATTTAAAATACTAACAAATTTAATAATGTTCTTTCTGCATGGTGTCCTAAATAGTTTAGTAAGAGTGGAGAGATGGTGGCAGGTACAAGACATATTTTAAAAGAAACAGTGGGACCAAATACTTCATGGATTATTGGGAGTGAACGAATAATGAATGAATGACAGCTGATTGAGAAATTGAGTGTGACAGCTGATACTGTCCTCAGGCAGAATGAAAGAGAAGATGATGAGCTTGGAACTCTGGGGCACTGCATTTGGTTTTGAAGTAGAGATAGTTCATCTCTAAGAAGTTGATACTTTTGATTGTGAGAATAGATTAGTTTTTTTGGGAGGGGGAGCTTTTTTGGGAGGGAATGCTGTGGATTGAACTCAGGGCCTTGCATTTCCTAGGCAAGCACTCTACCACTTGAGCTAAGTCCCCAACCCCTAAATGAGCTTTTTGAGAATATAAGGCAGTAGTTGGAATTGGAATAGTGAACAGTGGGGAATCCCAAAGACAAAATTGAGTTGTCTCTCTTTCTTTCTTTTTGCTAGGACAAAGTGCCAGGCATGTACAAGTTAAAGGAAGAAAGGTGTATTTTAGCTCAGAGTGTGTAAAGGTTTTAGTCCATAGTTGGCAGATTCCAAGGCAATGCAGCAAGGCAGAGAAGAAACAGTCTATCGGCTGGCAGGCAGGAAGTAACAAAACAGAGTTCCTTTCTCTTTTTATCCTACCCACACCCAGGCTGGGCCTTCACATTCTCCACACCAAGCGAGGACTATGCCAAGCCAATCAGTGGGCTGATCCAGTTATCACACCATAATCCATTATCGCACATCCACGATCCAGGCACCTCACCAAAAGCCCCACCTATGAGCGCATGAGGCTTTTTGGAGGGTCATCTAGGTACTTACATATCAGGATTAAAAATGAATTTTGGAGTACACCAGAGCTGGAGGATTTGGGCTAGAGTAGAACTGGGAAATTACTTCCATTCAGATGTCCTGTTTGTGTTAAGTCTTGATCTGAATGCTGGGGATTTAACCGTAAATACAATGGAAGTGTCCCTTTTCTCTTGGTACTTGCATCATGGTGAGGAGAAGGCAGACAACTTACATAGAAGAAAACTTAGGAAGAAAAGCTCTGTAAAAATAAGTAAAGCAAGAAAATAAGGTGGTGCCTGGCCAGGGCCTGTTTTAGATTCAATGGTCAGGAAAGGCCTATGATGGGAATGCCATTTAATCTGAGACCTGAATGACCAGAAGGACCCCGCCATGTAGAGATCTTGTGAGTGTTCTGGGTCAGGGGAACAAGTACAGATACTCTTAAGAGAGAACTATATTGAGGTGTGTGAGTTACAGAACAGTGACTGGGGCTCAGTGAGCTAAGGGGCAGCTGGGCCTGGTCTCCTCCAGGATGAGGTTGGAGACTTAGGAAGATGAGGAAAAAGCTGGATCGTGTAGGATTTATGGACTGTTACGTTTCCCTTGGGTCTTTTTTCCCTCACATGTGAACCTTAGTGTAGCACGTGGTGTGGGGGGTGTCCATTGTTGGTCTACCCCTTCTCCGCAAATACCTTAGTGCTTCTAATAGCTTAGGGTTGTCAGTCATTTCAGGGATACTGTGCTGGTTGATTGTTTGTGTCAATTTGTAAGAGAAGTTTAACTAAATTGGGTAGCAGTTCCACACCTAGGGTACAGAAGATCCAGCCTCGAGTGGCTCATCCCCTGGATGGTATAAAAGGGAAATGGAGAAGGATAGATCTGCTTTCGGTTTCTTTGGAGGAGCTCCACCTTCACTTGGTAATCTCCTGGCTGCGCCTTCACCTTATATGTAATCTTCAGCTTCCATTGCAGACCTATTGGGCTCTGGATAGGAACTTGTACAGGACACTGCAGTGAGCTCCAGATCTTCGACTGGTCTCTTCGGATCTCCAGTGTGCAGACAGACCTTCTGCACTTTTCCCTATTTTTGAATTTGTAGGCAGCCCTTGTAAGCCAATCTGTAGATTCGTAGACATTCGTCTTGTATTCTGCCTGTTTCTCTAGTAAATACTAATACAGAATTTGGTGCCAGAGAAGTGGGGTTGTTGCTGTGACTATACTTGACCATGTTGTTTAGGAGCCTTTGGAGCTGGCTTGTGGTAAGGGGAAGAGTTAGGAAAAGTTTGGAAATGTCATCTGAAAGACATGTCCTAGAAAGCCTTTGTCAGTACATGGTGGGAGATTCTGGTCAGAGCTCAGGACACCAGAATGCTGATAGAAAAGTTGTCAGTATAAGACCAGGCTTGGGAGGTTTCTGCTGGAAGGAAGGACTGCGTTGGCTACTGGACTCCAGACCATGTGTGTTATGACTTCACAGAAAGTTTGTCTGCATTTTGCTCACATCCAGAGACTGCCTGAGACTGAGATCAAGGGTGGCGGACTAATTAATCTAGCAAAAGAAATTTCAAGGCAGTCTAATGTTGAGGCGGTGGCATGGCTATTGTTGGGGGCTGTTAGCCAGATCAAGACCAAAGAGCCCAGCAGAATGATTGAAAATGTTGTGAATTTGGCCATAAAGGAAGCTCCTGCAAAGATGGAACAATGGAGAAATTGGTTGCTGAAAAGACTAGCAGGGAAAAGCCAAATATTCCAGAAGAAGCCAATAGAAAAGATGGCGTGAGGATATCACAGGAACCAGCAGGACCCCAGGCTTTGCAGCCTCAGAGTTGGAAAGGTGAAAGATTTTGCTCTGAGAAGAAAGCCCCCACAGCACCATGTTCCAGAATGGCGGCGGCCTAGGGAAGTTGTTCCTCGGGATTGTGTTCAGAGTGCTCCACGATCAAGTCCTCGACCCCTACAGATGAGAGAAGGAAGCCTGGCTACTGCTCCAATGGTGGCAGACCTTGGCATGATCCACATGGTCCTGGTTTTAGGTGCATGCAGAGTGCAAGAGTTGTGGGGCCAGGAAGGCTCCCACCCAGATTTCACAAGAAGGCCTGGGAGGCCAGGAGGGCTGTGACGGCAGGCTGTGAAGCTGTGAGTGTGAAGCCGAAGGTGCATCGGAGACCCTAGAAGTTTGGAGAAGCCAGGAATGTGGATTGTCTGAAGAAAACTTCAAGAAGGGAGCAGAGCCAGCCCAAGAGAAGCCATGGGAGCTGCCACCACTGGAAGTGCCGTAGGGGTGGAGCCGCCCAAGCCCTTTGGAGTTCAGATATTTCAGCACAGATCACCTCTGATGCTGCACATGGAACTACATGACTTAATGTTTGCCCTGCAGGATTTTGGACTCGCTTTGGTCCCATTCCTTTGTTATCCCCCTGTTTGTACGTTTTCGAATGGTAGTGTTTATCTTGTGCCATTGTGTGTTGGAAGTGTTTAAGTTTCTCTTCCTTTGTAGAGGGGCTCAAAGCTAAGAGTTTGCCTTAAATCTCAGAGAAGACTTGGGACTTGGTCTTTTCAGCAATGCTGAAACTGTTAGGACTTCGCAGCTCTTAGAGATGGACTAAATGCCTTTTGTGTAAAGGAATGTACACGAATCTTTGAGGGGCCAGGGGTGGAATGTTATGGCTTGTGTCTAGATGTCTCCCCAAAACTTCATGCAGTCATAGGTGGGGCTTTTTCAGAGGTGACTCAATCTAGAGTGTGTGGTACTGGGATTAAGGGTGTGTGATTACTAAATCAGACCACTGATGGGTTTGGCACCACCCTAATCCCTGGCAGCCTGGATAAAATATAAGGGGCAGAAAGAGGCTTGTCTACCCCTTTGCTTGCCTTGCTGCCTTCTGCCTGTTGCCACACCACATCATGCTTTGGAGCCAGCCAATTATGGACTGAAACCTGTACAAACTGTGATCTAAATAAGCCTGTCTTACCTTGACTTTGGGTGTCAGGTTTTTGTCTCAGCAATGAGGGAAAAGTAACTAAGACAGATACCAGGATATATCCTAATTTATATCTGCTCACCTGGCTTTTTTTAGGTAGTTTAAATTTGAGAAAAAAATAGTTTTAGTACTTAGCTTTTTTTTTAGATATAGATAAATATTCTTGAATTGAGGAATATTTGTTAGTACATAATTGGCTCATCGAATGTAATATAAATTTGTCTTTGTTTTTACATTTCATGGCTAAATTACCTTTTTAGGAGGGAGAAAAAACAGTATATTTTCAAAAATTATTAACCCATCTCTGAACCTATTCACCAAACACCTGGTGTTTGATGTAATTTAAGGGTTATCCTTTCCCTATTTGGTTATCTGTAAATATTTACCTGCTGGTGTGTAAATCTCTCTTGCATTACCCATAACTTTTCTAGATGATATTTCTTAAATAGTACTGAAGAGTTTAAAAAGCACATTTGCATACCTTACATCATTTGGTTCTCAAGCAAAATCAGCCAGAAAGGAACATAATACTCAAACCCTTCGGCTCCAGAGCTCTTCTGCTGTTAAAATAAAAAGCATAGCCTTTTCCTCTTAAAGGGCTAAGGGATGGAGGTTGCTGTCAGATGATAAAAGAAGGTGCTAAGCACATGAAGGAGAGGTTGGTATTTCTGAAACAAACAAAATAGGTTCTACCACCACCCCCACTCACTAAGTACAACTGGAACTAGCAACCTAGCAACTGGAGACTAGCAGCACTAAATAAATCCTCCACTAGAGAAACAGCTGAAAAGGAAGCAGAATGCTTAGAATTCCCAGAGGAGCAAAGGAGCTCTGGGTGCCTCTTCTTATCTCAGGCCCAAAATGCAAGAAAGACAGTAAGTGTCGAGAATTAGGAGACTTGGATGAATCCCATACTTGATTGCCAAGGACAGTCATTTCTTTTGTTTGGTCATCGCTTTACACCTAAGTGAGTGTGGCACAGTGAGCTCTACATGTGGGAGTGGATATTGTGAGAAAGGTCAGGACTGGCGAAAAAATTTGATGAGTCATAAGAATAATTTTTTTAGGGATGACTGAATCTAGTTTTCTGGAAGAGTGAGAAAGCTGAAAGAGATTGAGGGATTTGCCTCCAGTCATAAAGGTAGCTGTGATAAATGTTCACTTAATTGAATCTTCAGATAATTAATGTAGTCAGTGTACAGAAGACAAATCTAGTTGAGGCAATGCAGTTGATGAGAGTTGGTTTGAATTTAAGACTCAAAACTTTAAGTATAGAGAAACTATACTATAAGACTTGAAATAAATGGGCTAAGAGAAAATTGTGCAATTGGAAGACTTTAAGAAGAGAGGAATATTTGGAAGGATGGGGTTGAGCTCCTTTCTCAGTGGTGTGAACAGGTAAAGGTTAGACTGTCTTTATGAGCCATAGAAACACAGGAGAGTAGTTTACAGCTAATACTTGAAATCCCTCTGAAGTGGAGTAAGTAGTCAAAATAAAATACAAATTATAACTTGACATAGGCAAGCCAGGAATAACCATCTCAGTGAAGTATGTGGTTAGGTATTTCATCTTTTTACTTAGAGCTTCCTCAAGAGAATGGTGACTTACTAGCTCTGCATCAGTCAAGACCCTAGAACATAAATACAGATCTTCCAGTTATTTGATGTTTTTTCTCTATTAAAATGTTTTTGACTGATTTCTAGAGTGTTCCATTGGGCTTTGGATACTGTATGGTTAATGTTATATGTAGCTGTAATTCCCAGGGAGATTGCTGGGCCTGCCACTGACCTGGATGATTTATTTTGGAGGCTGATGATTCTGCTAACTAAAATGACCATAAGAACATTTAAAGAAGGAAAAACTTGGGTTACATTCCTTAGACTCTTCATAAACTTGCTTCTTTATGTCTCTTAAGATTTTTCGGAGGAAAGGCAGTGCTAGGGATCGAACTCAGCGCCTTGCGCCTGCTAGGCATGCGCCGTACCACTGAGCTAAATCCCCAACCTCTATCTCTTAAGATTTTTGTCCATTGAACATACCTCTAGGTCTTCCTCAGGAAAGCCGAAAGGCACTTTTCCCCTGCAAAGCAAATATTTTAAAATGCACGTTAACAGTGTTTTTAATTTGACAACATACTCAAATGTGACATATAAATCCTGTTCCAAGACATGCTCCAAGGTAATATATGGGATAATAATCATTACCTGCCATATGTTTGTGATAAAACCCACATCTATTAGATTGTCAAGGGGAAGAGCTGTGCCAATTACAAAACAAATTTCCAGAACCCCAACGGTCTGGTTTATTGTGTTCTTCCTTTCTTCTTTCTTCTCAGTACCAGATGTTTTTGCATTGAACAGCTTCTGGGAGGACAGTAGAAGAACATCATAAGAAAAAATATCTGGCATTGGATTTCTTTATTTGTAATATCTAAAACAAGACCATCTCTACTTGTTTTAACTTCATAATGAAATAAGGGCCATTCCTTAAGATGTTTTTGTTTTCCCAGGGAATGGGAAAGTAGCATTGGATACTGGTATTTGCTGAAAACTTGTTTTTGACAGGGTACTATGGCCAGCACTTAATACACATTACATGCATGTGCCTGACTGACTCTTCAGAACAATCATACAGGGCTTGGTTAATATTTCTACTTTATGTCCAGGAAAGTGAGGTTTCTAAGGGATCACTAACTGGTCTATGAATATAGGCTTCAAATCTTGTGAATGGCTCAAAAGCCCATTTAAAAAAGGGAAATCAGAAGAGCATATACATTGGGCTTGCATTTACATCTTGAGAAAAATTTAGAATGATTTTTTGCTACAGCATTGGAGTTTTGTTCACCCTGAACTTGTGTTTCCAGTCTCGGTGACGACTTGGACCTTGTGCAGCGAGTGAATATGATTTGTTTGTGCTATTTAGAACAGACTTCAGAGCCCAGACAGTACCAGGAGGTGAGAGTACAAGTGCAGATACTATGGTCAGAAGGAAGAGGTTGTAAAACTTAAAAAAAATAGAATTTTAGGGCTGAGGATTTAGCTCAGTGGTTAACGTGCTTGCCTTGCAAGCACAAGGAACTGGGTTCAATCCCCAGCACCAAAAAAAAAAAAAAAGTTTAAAAATTTTCCTGAATAAGTATAATTTGCATAAGCCAGTTTTCTGAAGAGCCATAGAACTCATGTTATTGAGCGTAATCATTTTCATTTGCTTCATCCTAAGGTAGAGGACTGGGGCTTAGTAATTGGCACATTTTTATTGCTGTTTGTGGTAAATGTGTTTCCACAGTGGGAGCTAAAATAACCTGACTGTGATTCACACTGGGCAGTTAGGTTTCATTTTGCTCCCACCAAGTCTTACCAGCCTTTTCATCTCTTAACTGGATTACCTGCCTTGCCTTAACAATACATTGCTGATGGGTCTGCTCCAACATTTTGTAGACCTGTGGCCCTGTCCAGCCAGATCTGAGAACTGTATTTAAATGATGCTACCTCGTGGCTACTGTCGGAGAAAATAAGGAAGTCAAGTGTTCCTCAATTTAGCTGCTTTTGATGGTTTTACACAGCAAGAATTTCAGTTTCAAATTCTGTTGGACTTTTAATTCTGTTTCCAGAAACTTGCTTTCAAGTCAGTGGACTTTACACTTGTAAGTAGTATTTTCTTATTTTTTCCTTGGCATTTTTAGAACAGACAAAAGTACATAGGTCAACAGAACATTTTTTATAGTAACTTGGTATTTCATAAAGTTTCAAGTAATAGGGAGCAAACAATTTAGGAAGAGGCCCTCTGTTGGAAGCCCAGGGAAGAGCAATTACATCTTTACAACTTTAGAGGATGGTATTGAGGATTAACTGAGGCAATATAGGTAAAGCACACTACACAGATGATGGCTACTATCCTTAAATATGGGTTGTTTTAAAAGGGCATCTGTTTCCTTTATTTTGACATAGTTTAAAAGCATATAAAAATTACATCACATTGCTTCTTGTTGCATCTTTTGCGTGTACTGTTGTGTTGAGTGCTCTTCCCCTTGTTTGCTTAGAAAGCAAAGGGGAACTACAATTTACCAAGCACTTGCCATATAAACTGACTGACTTGATTCTTTTACTCTTGTGACACCCATATTATAGCTGAAGCAGCATAACTAAGAAGAGACGAAACAAGGCTTTTAACCTCCTGACTCTTGTTCTTTCTGTTTCATCCTTACACATGAGTACAGCTTTATTTTCAGTCTCCCTGATGTATCCTCTCTTGACTTGGTAATTGGAAAACTGATTCCTATATCACAGGCATGTTTAGAGGTTGTCTTTACCCTTGAATTCCATTGCTATCCCTTCTTACATAATCACATGAATAATTGATATCAGAGATAACCTGGGATTGATTGCTACCCAGGCTGCTTTAGAAAGATGTAAAGTGAGGTCTCAGGTCCCCTGCAGCTGCCTGAGGATTGCTAGGAACTTGGTAGAAATGCAAAATTTCAGGCCTTACCCTGGATCTGTTGAATACCTGGGAGTGTGGCCAAGAAAGCCATTTTTTAGTAAGCTCTTTGGGTGATTCTGAAGAGCTTATTTAACCATTTGGTTCATGATCAAAGTTTAGTCTTGAATCAAATGAGCAAAAATGATAGTTTTTAAAACCCCTCACGAATAAAATTGGAAGAGTTTGAATAGAGTTACAGCTTCTAATATGGCTGACTATATAATCCATCACCAGTGGTTGCCTGTGAAGATACATGGGAAGTTACATGCATTAAGTAGGATGTTATTTCAAAAGGACAGATCTGTGGCTCATTGAAGATAGGGCTGGTTATTTCTTAGGAGAAGGTAGTAGTCATTTTCAGAGGATTATTTGGTTAAGGAAGTCAATACTTCACATTGTGTTTTATAATATTTTTATGTCATTTAGAATTTCTCATGAGTTCTTCCTAGTGCGGTTGTGGATAATTAAAACCAAATCTACTTTGTATTAGGAGCAGAGCAGGTCATAATACAGATAGAATTGATAAGCTCACATAGATTTGGAATGAGGCTGTGTACTAGCTGCAGAAAATGATTTTGGGCAGCATAAGTAAAAATAATATGTTATTGCCATCATTTGGGAATTTAAAAATCCCTAGCTATGAACCAGCCCTGAGTCAGTGACACTTCTAAGCCAGTTCAACTCTATTTAAGCAAACTTTTGGTCCTGTAAAACTGTTACTGCTTCTCTTTCTTCTTCTGAAATATACACTCCATTCCCAACACGTGTACAGAGAAAACCTGTTCATCTTTTAGTGTTTATTTCCTGACACTTTTCCCTATGGAGCCCTGCATGAGCCTGCATCCTCCTATAGAATTCAGCACTCCTTCCCCTTGTCTCAGCAACTATATGCAGACTTCTGTTATAGCACTTCAAACAATTTAGGTGTGTGTGCTCTTTTCCATTTAGTCTATTGTGTGCATATCGAGGACGGAGAGTTTGAGTCTCTGTCTCTGTCCATCCCTCCCACCCTGTGCCCATCTCTCTTCCTATCTGTCTGTCTCTGTCTCTGCCTGTCTGTGTGTCTCCATGTCTCTTTGTATCTCTGTCTCTCTTCCCTCCCTTTTTCCCACTCACCCCCTCCTTCCCCTTTACACCCACCCACCCCTTTTCTCCCTCTGGGTGCTGGGGTTTGCATCCAGGGCCTGTTGCATACTAGCCAAGCACAGAAGCTACACCTCCAGCCTACTTCTGTCATTTTTTTTTTTTTTTTCTTTTTGTGGTGCCGGGGATCGAACTCAGGCCCTTGTGCTTGCAAGGCAAGCACTCTAATCACTGAGCTAAATCCCCAGCCCGTACTTCTGTCATTTTTACTAGAACTTCTATCACAGAATAGGCACTAAAGTGTTTTGATTAAATGTTCCCAAATAGAATCAAAATCTCATCTTTAGGGAAGAGATTTGCCCCATCTGTGGATGGTTATAAATATCTGAGGAGCCCAAGATGAGGTATTTTTTTGGTTAACATTTATGATCTATAGAGAATACAAACCATTGTAGTTCATTAGTCAAGAGATGAAACCACACAGGACAACTTTGTGACTTGGAACCAGTGACAGAGTATCACTTTACTTTGATCTCTGGAATGCGGCAATAGCCTCCTAGTAAGGAGGCTCTCTACTAGTGAATGCCTGGGACTGACACTGCAAAAAACTGAATTTCAGCCCACATAGTCTAATACTTCTGTGTTGGGTCGGGCTATTTACTTGAAACTTTCTGTGTGCTAACTAATTCATCTTGTTTTATTGGTCTGAAAAACCTATGAATTAGAAGGAATTGTTTTATTTTACAGAGGTGGAAATTATGGCAGGAATATTTGTGAAAGTTGTAATGTGTTCATTGTTACGACTAAAGATTTTCAGTGCCTCTTTGGAATTTGCTGTGCCACCTGAGATAAGACAACTAGATGCATAAAGTCAACCCATTGAACCAGTATTTCAGAAATTCATAAATAGCTCCATTCAGATAGCACATTGAGAATATATTTTTATCAGCAGGGACATAGCAGTTACATTTTTCTGAAAGGCATGCACATTTATTGATCGATCAGTGAGCTGGTGATGCTCATCTTCAGCACCTTTTCTTATTTCTGCACATTTCTCTGGAGATGCTTGTTCCCTTCTGTACCCTTTCACGTGGGTGTTTATAACTTGGGTCCATATCCCTTAGTGTAGAGAACATCACTTGTACATGCAGAGTTTTGTTTGTTTGTATGTTGTTTTTTAAACCAAGAAAGAGCATTGGCTCTTGTGCATCCCTGGAGCTTTCACATAGCTCTCTGTTTGGATTAACTGCTGACCCCATGTGATATACAGAGCATCTGGCGGCTAGGGTGGAATTCTCAGCTGTCTCTCTTTGTTTTGTCCACAGAAGGAAATGTGAGTTTTATCTTACTGCTCAGGCCATGGTACATTCCTTTTTTGGTTTAGGGGACCTACCATTCTGTTTGTAGGCTCATTTCCTGCCATTCTTGTCATCTTGAGTTTGTTAAAGGTTGGAGGTGGTCCTAATCTACTCTTAGGAGTGTGGAGTCCTTCTCAGTCACTCCTGATATTTTAAAAGAGTACTTTGAGTTAAAACTTTTGCTGACATTGACTAGTTTTGTTCTGTCTTGCATGGTTAAGAGATCATAGCTACAAGTGTAGATGTTTCTTACAGCCAGCATCTTTCCTCTACAAATCCACTTTCAGACCCATATAAAAAATTTGTTTTATTCTTGCCACATTTATGGGTATGATTATACACTGTCTGTATCTTACAAAACAGAATTAAGAGTGATTCTTCTACTTGACTTGTAGACAAAAAAAAAAAAAAAAAAAAAGGTGTTTTAGGAAATGGTGTGCTGAGTTCCAAATCTCAGTCTTTCTGGTGAGTATGAGGTTGTATGTGTGTGCATGTGTATGGAGTAGAGGGTACAGAAATGTATGTTGCATTAATAATGTAACCATAAGTGCCTTAACTTACTTGGTGCCTGCTAGTACTTTTATCCATTACGGCATATGTTCTAATTCCATTTTTTTATTAATGTTTATTTGTTTGTCTTTTGGTTTTTTGAGACAGGGTTTCACTATGTAGTTCAGGCTGGCCTTGGACTCATTATGTAGCCCAGGCTAACCTCAAACTTGGCAGTGATCCTTCTCTGCCTTAGCTTCCCAAGTGCTGGGATTACAGCCATGCACCACCACACCTGGCTCTTTTACTCTGACAATCTCATGATGTAGCTATTTTCTATATTTTAAGATGAGGAGACAGTGTCAGTAAACTGTTACTTGCTGAGGTAATGAAGCTGGTAAGTGGTAGAGTTGGAATTCAAATCAGGCCTTTCTTACTTGAAGCCTAAGCTCCTAATAATGTCAGTGTACATACTGTATTGCTACTGTGTGTCTATGCTTAACCCTGCATGGTGTGGGAAAGAAGAGGGCCGTTGCTCAGGCTTTATAAGATGCAGACACTGATGGTATTATTAAAGGCAGAACAGAACATTGAAAAGTGGATTTAGTCAGGAGGAAAGGAAATCATTTAGTCCAGAACTAGATCTCTGTAATAACTGGTACAGTATAGTGTAGTGCTGCGGGGCACTGGTTCTTAAACTGTAGCTTGTTTCCACATCATCTGAAGGGCTTAGTAAAATACAGATTGACAAAACAAAACAAAACAACAGATTGCTGAGCTGTACCCCCAGAGTTTCTGCTTTACTTGACTTGGGGCAGGACTGAGAATTTGGATTTCTAGTAAGTTCCCAGATGCTGCTGGTTGTGGGACCATATTTTTGAGAACCCACAAGGGAAAAAGTGCAAAGACTTGGGGGTTGAGTAAATAAAGGATTTAAATTCCAGTACTGCTACTTAGGTGCTGTGAGAGCCTTAGAGTCTTCATCTGAAAAATTCAGCAGGGTAGTACTTACATTATAGGGGTTCTTTGAGACTTAGACATGATTTTAAAGATGACGGCAATAACTAGCTTTTATTGACTATGATGTATCAGGTACTTTGAGAGGTGCTTCATGTATATCATTCAATCTGCAGCAGTTCCATATTGTCAGTCCCACATGTAAGCATGTGCTCAGACATTGCTCCTCTACTTAAGAAAGCCTAGAAATGTGTAATGTACCATGGATAGATTTTCATGAAAGTTTAAAAATAGTGATATTTTAAAAGGAAAATGTGAAAAAATTATTTATGTAAAATGTTTTTCTTGTTAATATTAGATAATAAAATTGTTACTGTTATCTGAAATGCTAGAATTGTCTTACTACCATTGTGATTTTTAAGTATTACATATTGTTTAATGTCCATGTAGCTATTTGTTATAAATTAAGATCTTAATTTGCTTAAGAAAACTTAATAAAGGGGTTGGGGATTTAGCTCAGTGATAGAGTGCGTGCCTGGCTAGCACAAGGCCGTGAGTTCAATCTCCAGCACCTCCCCCAACCCACAAAAAAAGAAAACTTAATAATTAAGTTTTTTAAGAAACTTAATAACTAAGCTGGTACTTTTATTTATTCTTCTTCTAGTGTTCTCTTGTGGCCACTTTTCAGAGGGTTTCATAAAGCCAGTTACATCCAGTTAAAAATTTTTAACCATGATAAAGGGAAACAATAAAAATAATTAAAATGTATTGTTTTGGCTATGTTTGAGAAATAGTGTGTTTTACTAAAACAGAGTGTAAAGGGAAGTACAAACAAGGATTCTGAAATGTGGACTGTTGCACAGTTGGGGATACTTCTCGTATGTTTAATGTTTGCTGGGTACTTGGCATACCTTGTTAAAGTGTTGTTGGAAGGGAGGTAGATATATGGTAACCTCAGTCAGTGGAAAACATGGAGTTTATTTTTTGTGGTGCTGGGGATGGAACCCAGGGCCTTGCGCATGCTATGCAAGTTGCTGTACCACTGAGTAACTCCTCAGCTCTGAAAACACCTAAAACAGTGCTAGCACACACTGAGCATTTGATGAAGGAGCCATAATTGTTTTATGCGCTTTACATATGTGACTATAATAGATACAGAATTTACCCTCATAGACTTTACAACCTAGCAGGTCCCAAAAATGATTTGAGGAAATTGCTAAAAGAATCAGATATATTAAGCACAAAGTTTGATGTCACATAGGGGAGCTTGTATTCTGAGTCATGTGATTTCAAGGTCCGTAGTTTTCCTGCAGTGCTACACCCACTTCCAGTGGTGGCGAACCTATGCTCTAAAAGGTTCACCATCATTGCATAGCCATGCCTCCCATTCTGTATTTTCAACTTCCCTTCTTACTGTAGATGTGGTTGACAGTGTCCCTCTTTTCAACTTTGAGTACCTGTTTTTCATATGCTTAATTGGTTGTATCTGGTCTTAGAAGTGATATGTGATTGAAGGTGATTTATTGTGACCTGCTGGGTTTCTTCCTCTGCTTAATTTAAGCATTGCCCATGCCTGTTTCCGTTGCTCAAGCCTGGTGGACTAAAGGAATTGGAAGGAACAGTGATCTACCCTAAGGTGTTAGATCTCCCTGAGGTGTTAGGGTTAGGGTTAGACTTCATATGAGGAAGAAACCCAGATTTCTACTCAAGACAGAAAGGCATTGTCTTGTTTCATGCTTTGGTATCTTGCAATATGACCAGTAGAGGGAGGAAGCATGGGCAGGCACTGAGACAGGTAGTAAAAGTGAAGCTTAAAGCATGGTGTTTGAGAAGAGGCTGTCGAGGAGATGAGGCTGAAGAGATAAGCAGGGGCTAGATTGTGGAGTGACTTTGTGCTGTGAATTGAGGGGACATGCTTTGGAGTTAGGATTTTATCCTGTTGGCCATGTAATTTAGTAAGATTTTTGGAGACTGTTCTGTGCTCCTTAGTATGTGGAGGTTTAGCCCCAAAGCCTGAAGACTCAGGTTCTTTGATGACTCGGAAGAGAACCAAGAGATCTAAAGATAGTAAGTAAACGCAGAAACTCAGGTAAATGACTGTGAGAAACAGGAGAACAGAAATCATCAAGCTAACTGTATTTAATGACAGAATACATCCCCTTTGCATTCAGTGACAGAATAGGAAAGTTTAAGCTTCAACCATCTGCACTCTGGGAGGGAAGAGGAGTCATATGATTAGTATTGTCTAGGCACTTTCAGCTTTCCTCAGAAATTTTAGCAAGAATTAATTTAAAAAATCTTTACACTCTCTTCATTTCAACCAAATATCTGGACCTGTTACAAAAAGCAGAGTGTCTCTTTAAGTGTTGACCTAATTATTCTAGCAGTTCCAGAGAGTTGTGAAATAGTCCTGAGAGGCAAAGGCTTTTTATTTTTAAAAGCTACTAGGAAAGCTAACACCTTCAGACCAGGGGTAGCTTTGCTTAACCAGGATCGAATGAAACTTCCACGAGTATAAAAACTCTTTGTTTCTATGTGTAACTTTTAAGAATTTTCTTCTTTTAAAGAAACTTTTCTTATTAAGGGGACTAGGCATTAAATGACTTACAAATGTCTAGTAATTTGATTTCTCTTTCATCTGAAGTCTCAGAGTTCTGCCCAGTTGGGGAGAAAAGTCTCTACAACTATTCCACAGAGCTCAACAGGTGTATTGAGCGCCATCTGCTGGCCTTGTCTTTATGAACCAAGTAAATGGTACAGTACTTGGAAATTCAAAAATTTGCCTGTATCTCAGTGTTGCAAAATTATGAAGCTGGAGGATAACGTGAATTTCAATTGCTATTCTTACGTAAAATAATAGTTACGTGTTGTTAGTATTGAGAAGAGGGATGCTTTTGGCTGGAATGTACACGTGCACAAAGAAGGTATGTTAGAGGGATTTCCTTGGCCCGTGTCTATCTGGTAAACGATTAGTTCAGTTGAATTAAAAAGTAACTTTAAATGCCAGATAAAATTGTTCAGTGTTTTCCAACAGTGAAATCAACTCAAGTCTGCATCTGGAATGCAGTTAATAAATTTCTCAGTTGATTTCTGTTTATATTGCTTTAGGTACTTTGAAGCATCTTTTAAGGAAATCTGTAGAAAGGGCTTTTGTGGTCAGTTTGGAGTGGGTTGTATCCCAAGGGGTGTGGTGTGTATTGGAGTATTTGTCACCACAATATGGGTAAAGCCTATAGGTTAAAATACTCAGGTGTGAGTCTGTTCTTTTTTTGTCCGAAGCCTTTTTGAGTTTTAGTTAGTGTACGTGCTGCTGAAGCAACACTTGAGTTTTAGTTACGTTTAAAGTGATTTTTTTTTTTTTTGAGCCGCGGATCAAACTCAGGGCCTTGTACTTGCTAGGCAAGCACTCTAACCACTGAGCTAAATCCCTAGTCCCTTAAAAGTGATTTTTAAAAGTATGCTGTGCAAAGTTTTTTGAATACTCAGAGCATCAGAGTCCAGATTTTTTTGGATTTTTCATCCAGTCATATTAAGGTGCATTGAAGAGAGAAACAGATTGTTTCCAGAGAGAGTACTTTGAGGGATTCATTCATTCAGCCAGCATTTACTGAGCACCTGAAACAACCAGATATGCTTTTAGGCACTGACAGAGCCCTGAAGAAAGCCTGCCCTCCTGAAGCTTACATAGTAGATGGGAGGAATTGGGGGAGCTCAGATAGACACGTAAATATATACCCTTAAAATGTTATATATACATATATATTGTATGTATATATTAAATATATGTGCATAGATAAATTTATGTGTCAGATGGTAGAAAGTGCTACAGGGAAAAAGGAAGCAGAAAAAGATAACAGGACAAAGGGAGGTCCTCCTTTATTTAGGATAGTAAGGGAAAGACTCCTGCCCTCTAATAGAAAGACATTTGAATAATGATTATTAGTGTTATTTTAAAAAGTGTTTCTACTTATGTTATTTGATCATCATCAACCATGTATAGGAGTACATGGGCCAGATTCTACCAATCCTTCCATGGCTCCCTTTGGTCTATCTAGTATAGAAACCAGAATCCTTAGCATTCCTTTCTGTTCTGATCTCTTATGTGTTCCCTGTGTCAAGCCAAGGTGCATTAACTCTTTAAACTTGCTGTGTTTGTTCACTTCTGTGCCTTTGCATATTTTTTCACCTCCTTCGAGTACATTTATCCTTTGTTTCCTTAGTTGATACCTACTTGAATTTTTCTTTTTTTGGAAGAGAGGAGACCCCCCGATAAGTTAAACCTTCCAGGTAACCTTTCTCCTAGCTGATTTTATTCTTTTCCATCAGTTAGGCTGTAGCACTTTTGAAATGCTTCTGTTTGTAGCACCTAGCTCACTGTGTCTTTATATTTGCCTGAGTTTCTTCTGGCTGATTTTATTCTTTTCTTTCTCTTCTCTTAGATCGTAGCCCTTTTGGAATGCTTCTGTTGGTAGCACTTCTTAGGTCCATGTGTTTGTGCGAGTTTCTCTTACTTAGGCCAATCTTGGTGGTGGTGATGTCTTCGTGATGGTAGTGGTGGTGGGGGCTGGTGTGTGAGTCTCTAAAAAATACAAAGTTTTTGTTTGTTGTTTTGGTGTGTGCTTGCTTCTGGGAAGAGGGACTGTAGTTTTTTTCACATGCTTAAAGTATAGTACTTTAAATGTTTGGGCTGGGGGCTGGAGCTCAGTGGTAGAGTACTTGCTCCACTAGCTGGGTTAGATGCACAGCACTATCCCCGTCAAAGGAAAGTTTATTACTAGTTCAGGGAAGTTTATTACTAGTTCAGGGGTTTGCAGACTGTACTCTGTGAGCCACTGACTACCACTTGTTTTTAGAAATGAAGTTTTAAAGGAACATAGGTACACCTACTCATTATGTATTGGCTGTGGCTGCTTTAGGGCTACAAAAAGTAGAGTTGACTAATTATAAAAGTGACCATATGAACAGCCAGAGAGATTGGTTTTGTCTAGTCACTTCCAGTGACCAAATATTTACCATCCGAGTCTTTACAGGAAAAGGTTACTCATCCCTATATTAGGTTAAGAACATCCCCTAGTGTGCTAGAGACCCTGTTCTCATCTTTTTTGTATTCTGGGAATGTGCATAATGAGATTGTACATCTTAGTGAGTCCCTAGTCCTTAAGGAGACATGGTGCTGTATGACACACAAAACTATTTAGTCCTTCCTTGGATCCAAGAACCACAGTGAAGGCAGAACAAGCTACCTAACTTCTAACTTTGGTTTTACCCCAGGATGGAGAGCTTATAATATTCTGGTGGATCAGTTTGGATTTCACCAGAGCCCACTGACAGGTGGTGGTCTTGTGACTGAGAGTGCAGTGTGCTTCCTTTAGAACTTACATCTCTGAAGTAGCAGCAAGTGGGAGTAGGTGTGGTGGCAGCAGTGTGGCAGTGCCCCAGCCCTGCCTTCAAGCACTCCCTTGGTACTGATGGGCATCTGCTGTAGGGAAAGCTTTTGATATATTTCTAAGATGTGTCTGGGGGAAGGGACAGCAGTATAGGCATAGGCCTCTGGGAACATTGTTATTTCATAACTACCTCAGAGGGTAGAGGGTGAAGCCCCCCCTTCATTTGTCTGTGGCGTTTTGCTTCGTCCACTCAGTGTCTTTTTGGGGGGGGGGTTGCTGAGGATCGAGCTCAGGGCCTTGTGCTTGCTAGGCAAGTGGCCTGTCACTGAGGTAAATCCCCAGCTCCAGTATCTTATCTTTACAGATGGATTTCAGTAAGTTGTACGCAAGCATTTCAAGTAGAAATGAGCTAAGAGGAGTAGAGATTGAGGCTTTCTTTTCCTTCGGCACTTGATGTAGCTGTTCTAGGTGGGGTGGGAGGGGGATTACCCAAGCCCTCTAAGGTGGAGGGGGTGGTACTGTTGCCTCCTCTGTTCAGTCTGTCATGGTCTGTCCGGCTTTGGAAGCCATTCTTGATGGCTTCCAAAGTGATCTTCCTTCTGTGATCTGTTGGCTACAGAGGAACCATAGTAATTCTTTAAAATGTGAATCACATTGTGTCATTCTTTTTTTCTTTTTTTTTAAAGCCTCCAGTGATTTAGCCTCATGTTTAAGAAAAAAAATCCACATTCCACTTTTACCTCCCATCAGTATCTGTTCATTTGCTCCTCCTGACTGGCCTTCTTTGTTCATTGAACATGCCGAATTTGCCCTTGGCTTGCACTTGCCATGTTCTCTTGTTCTTGAACACTTTTTCTTCTCTTAGCTTTATTCATTTAAGTTTCAGTTCAAGTGCAACTTCTCAGAGGAGCTTTCCTTTATTATCCTATGTGAAAAACATCCTCTCAACCCACTCGAGAGAATTTAGCCTACCCTTTTTACTATCCTATTTTTTTCTAATGGAGCTTTCCCTCTATGGTGATTCTGTGGTTTGATTTGACCTGCTAAAATAGAAGCTCCTTGAGAGCAGGAACCCTGTCTCTCTCATATTTCTATCCTAGTTCTTAACAGTCCCTGACATGTGTTTGGAGATCAATAAATGAATGGGTTCCTTTTGTTGGCAGAAGTGTTTCAGGTATTTTTATTTGTCAGTTGTTCAGCTACTAAATAAATGATTCTGATCTTACTTTCTGAGTACCTTGTTATTTCTAAGAAGTAGTGGATACTGGGGTTGGGGATTTAGCTCAAGTGGTAGATTGTTTGCCTAGCAAGTGCAAGGCCCTGAGTTCAATTCCCAGCGCGCACGCGCACACACATGCGCACACAGACACACACACCCCAAAAGTGGATACTAAATAACATTGAAGATTTCTCTGTTAGTGCAGGAGTATATCCTCTGACTCCCTCACTCTGTAATCGCTTTGTTTAGAAAAACTAAGTTACTCAGGACCAAAGAAGCAACTTTGTGAGATAATTGGAGAACCAACAGCTCCAAGATAAATGTAAATTATTATGTCTCACAAACAACTGTCCCCCACGCCTGACCCCAAAACAAAAACCACCAACAGAATTGCCCTGCTCTGCTCAGTGACTTGGGGTTTTCTTCCCGTAGGTATCTTCTCTTTTCTAGCCTCATGATAGCATCATCACACAGTTGTATTAGTGTTTATTTTATTTTTTCTTTTAAGTAGAATTAATTTTTTAAAAAGCAGTTTAAGGTTCACAGCAAAATTGAGCGGAAAATAGTGTTTATTGTAGTGAGGCTTGGGATACATGTTCGCCGAGACCGTGCCTGAAAAATTTGCTTTTCATTTTCCTAGGGCAGCCCAGTAAATTAGACAGCACAGATGAAACTTTTGTGTCCTATATAGCTAATTTTGTGGTAGTCTGGTGTAGAATTCCAGTATAAGGAAAGCCAAGGAATAGCACTCTGGGGTGCTCACAAAGATAGAAATACAAGAAGATGGGTGTTTTTTTTGGAGTTTGCTATGTTATATGGTATTTAATAAGCTCCATTACATCCAGTGTTTTAAACCTCTCAGCACTGGTAGCTTTTTTCTGATTGGATTCCCACTCATTGCAAGTATTTATTTCAGACTTCACAATCAGGCAAGACAGAATTTGTATTCATTCTTCTGGCCTCTTCCAGTAACCTGTGCTTGAGATGAGTGTGGGAATCCCCCTTTCCCCTGATTTTGCTCAGAGTGTTTGAAGTCCTTCTCTGATTTCTACAGTTCTTGGTCCTTGGTCTTCCTGAAATACATCTTATATAGTGGTGCTTTGGTTCATAACTGCTTTTGTAAACAGCTTGCTTGTACATGGAAGCATCTGACAAAATTTTGTTTAAGAACTCCGCATTGGCTGACGAATGCAACTGCGACTCTCTCTTGCTCTAACACAGACGTCGCCATTTCCCCCAGAATCATGGAACAAATTAAGTTCCTGCACTGAGGTACCACTGTGCTATGGCTGTGGCTTAATGCGCCTTCTCTCTGAAGAGAGTCTGAGCTTCATGGGGGCAAGGACTCTCTGCCTTTATAGGCTCCCTGTCTACAATAGTGCCTCATCTAAGCACTGTCTAATGTTTAAGTGAAGGAAGTGATAAGCCAGATGTCGTACTCTTAGGTTTATCATTTTAAGTTTCGTTTTTAAAAAATGAAGAGTTCTTGGTTCTGCCCAATACACATTCATTGAGCACTTGCTGTATGTAGACTCTTGAAAGAAATATTGAGGGTACAAAGATGAACTAGGCACACAGGAACAGAATAAAGCATTTTAAAGCTTAGCTACATATCAACATTAATGTTTTATATAATGTCCAAATCTTTAAAAATTACACTAATGTCTAGTATAATTCAGTAACTCATTTGACTAACTCATTTCAGTAACTCATTTGAAAATAGTTTTTAGTTAATGCAGGCTAGCTTTATTCCTAATTGGTGCAGCTCAATAATTATGTCTTGCCTAGACATAATCATCAGCTCTTGTTACCAAGGATATTTTTGACAACACAATGATTAAAATAAAGGAAAATCTAAAATATTTTAGGTGGCAGGGAATTGGCTGTATTGTGAATTTGAGAACGGATATTTGTTTGGATTTAGCAAATGAGTTTTTAAAGATTCAGAATTGGAAATACATATCTTTAAATTTTTGGCTGCAGAGAGTTCAGTTGTGGCCCACACACATTAACAGAGAGGAGTATGGTAAATCTATCCCTGTAGGTGGCAGTTGAGTTTGGGTTTCCCTTAGGTCCATGGGACCTGTCTCTGGCTTTGAGGTACTAGGAGAGACAGATGAATTGGTATGTTATAAAAAGGCACATACAGAACTAGGGAAAAGAATCAGACTGTCCCTAAATTTGCAGCTTTTCTGTCTTTAGATCTTTCTCTTCCATTTCCTATTATTGAAGATTGTTTAAAAATCATTTCCTTTAATTCTGTGAGTTCTTTGTATTCTTTCCTCTTTTGGCTTTGTTATCTTCAGTTTTTCCTCATCACAAACTGGTCTTTCCTTGCTTGGTCTGTTGCTTTAGATGAAGTTTTTCTTCTTGGCCTTCCCCGCAGAGACATAGGATCTAGTTCTCGGTACTCTCTTACCATGGAAAACTCATCTATAGTACAGGCTTTAGTTTTTAACCAACTGTAAATTGAGTCTCAGATCTGCTTTGCCAGCCTAGACCTTTTCTGACATGTTATCTTACAACTTACTTGTTGGATATATATATACTGTAGTATCTACAGTTGTCCATCCTGTTGGTAGATGTGAAACTTAAGATTTAAATGTCATCATTCTTTCCCTCACAGATCTTTTTCACAATTCCCTATTTTTTCTTAACAAGATGCATCTCTTTTTTTTTGGTTAATGTTGCCTCGAGTTTATTGTCTTCTGCCATTTTTCAGCCACGTTCAGTCAGTTACCATATTTCATTAAATTATTCTTTAATAGAATGCCTCTCTCACCTACATGTTCATTGTTACGCATTCATTGTGCCGTAAACATTCAGGCTGGTTTTGTTTCCTCACACTGTGCTTCTGTAGTATTTTCCTCAAATGGTTTCCTTTCCTCTGTTCTCTTTTTCTTCTTAAGACATTGCTGTGAGAAAACTTTTTAGAATATTTGCTTTTAACATGTCACATATCGCCCCATTTTCCCCATGTACATGGATATCATACAAGATTGTATCTTTTTTTTCCTGTTGCTAATGCAAGTTCAAGTATGAATCTTTTGGCCTGCCATTTACATTCCACCTAATCTCTGACATCGTTATTCACTCAGTTGAGCAACTTGCTAAGGCTGGATAGGCATTGTGTGAAGTGTCTTAGCTTTAGAGGGTGACGGGAGAGACTGGTAGGGTGGGAAGAGGCTACATAGAAACATACCTGTTGGACTTCTGTCACACATTTTTGGTCTAAGCAAACCTCCTACCTGTCCTTCCATTACTGCCACCTCTAGGTGGTTCTGTGCGCCCTTGTTCTCAGCACCTTCTTCCTTTGAATACTATATGCCTTTTGCTGTCTACTATTTGATATTTAGCCAGTGTTTCTTCTGTTGATAATTACACATATGTCTTTTCCCTCCACCCAACTGTGTCTTCTGGGATTAAATGAAGGGTTAGGATAGTGGAAAGAATACAGACTTCAGAATTCTACTTGGATTTGAACTTCAGATGGACCCTTTTCCAGCTTTGTTCTTAGGCAAGATATTAAACTTTTTCTGGGCTACACTTTTTGTCATCTCTGAAGTAGGAATATATGTACATAGATGCTTTGCGGTATTTTCAGAGCACACAGTTCAGCCTCTTAACCTGCAACAGACATTCAGAAAATGACAGTAAGTCAGGGTTCATTCACCTTCCTTTGTCCTTTCACCATAAACTTGTGTTATATATATCAATGTTTTTGTAATAGTAGTTAGTGATAAAAATATCTGCTACATTGTATTGTTTTTGTACATCCTTGGGTACCCAACGCTTGTGTCAGAGCGAAGACTGCATGTGCTCACTGTAGAGCCAAGTGTCAAGGGAACTGGACAGAGTCTGTTGTGAATGGCAGGCCACTGTGCACATACTGATGGAACTTCCCCATCAGAGTTCTTATTTATTTCTTCAAAAAGCCGATGGAGTTTTACAAATGTTTTTCTTCTTAGATTTATGTTTCTACAGCTTTTTATTTAGGAATAATTTCAAATGTATTAAAAGTATTTTAAGATAATTGTATAAAATCTTTCTAAAAGTAGTGTGAAAAATACCTATGCATACTTTACTTGGAATAACACCAGTGGTTAACATTTTACTACATCTGCTTTTATCATTTGCACTCCACCTATCTACCTGTAGACACAAATTTTTCCCTTAACTGTCAGTAATTATATATATCCTGTCTCTTTATTCTTAAAATGCTCCAGTATGTGTTTCCTGTGAATAGGGATATTCTCTTAAAATCACAGCAGGATTCGACAGTGCTTTTACTTAGTGTCTTTAGCAATCTTTAATCTGGAACATGTCACCAACTATCTTTTATGGAACCAGCTGTTTGGGGGAATACAGAGTCCTCTTTTTTAAATTAAATTAAATTTTTTTTTTTTTTTTTAACAGAGCAGTGCTCATGGTCTGATGTTCTTTGTGATTAGATTGAGGTTTTTCTCTCCGGGTCAGACTACTGCATATATAACATTTTGTCCTTCTCAGGTATCAGTCTGGAGGCACATAATGTTCATATGTCTTTATTAGGTGGTTTGATTACTTAGTCAAGGTATGGGCAGGTTTCTTCACTGAATACATACAATTTTTTTCTCCCTTGTTACTAATAAGCAGTGTGTGGGGAGGTAATTCAGAACAATGTAAATATCTCATACTTGTTCAGAATTCCCCCTATAATGAATATTTGTTGATAATTTTCGCCTGAATCAATCTTTGCCATTATAGTTGGAAAATAATGAATTTAGCACTCTAGGCATCCCTTCACTTATACCAGCCAGCCCTGGCCATTCTACTGTTTGTGAAGTTACCCCTTCTATTTATCTATCTACATTATTTGTATGGACTCATGACTCCCTATTTTTAAAAAATTGTTTATACTCCATTACTGTTCTTCATTGTTTGGTCTTCAAATAAGTCCGACATTTGTCAAGACTAGAAGGAGCCACTTTAGTCTAGCTTTTGTGTCCTTGAGAGTGTGCACCATCTTTTTAAAAATTTTAAACACTTCTTTGTTCTCTATCAAAATGAGATGTTTCAGCCTCACCCGTATATACCCTGACTCTGGCCTGGAAATCCTATACTTTGGGATATGGGAAATCCCATATACTTTGAATTCGGATTTACTGTTAACATTTTGTAATACTTGCAGAATCATTTTTATTATTTTTATCTGAATCAGTTGAAAGTTGTAGAGTTCATGCTCTTTTATCTCAAATATTTGTGTACTTCCTGAGAACAAGGATATTATCTTATATAATAAGCATGGCACAATTACCAGAACCAGGAATTTTAACATAGGTTAATGTTGAATCTGTGTAAGCCTCATTTATATTCTGCCAGTTGTCCGAATAATGTCTTTAGTAGCCATTTGCTTTTATCTTTTTGGATTCATTTAAGGATCATTTACTGCATTTAGTTGGGAAGTCTTTTTAGTTTTCTTTAATGTGGAACAGTGCTTTTCAATCTTTAATTTTCATTAGTGACAGTTTTGAAGAGTACAAGCTACTTTTTATATCAGAACACCCCTTGATTTGGGTTGGTTTTCACTAGATTATGAATTCTTGTTAAAAATACAACATAAGTGATGCTGTGTCGTAAGTACATGCTGTTAGGAGAAATGTGATGTTAATTTGTGTAATATTCAGTGATTACTCTAATCACTTTATCTAGGAGGTATCTGCCACGGTTCTCTTTGCCCTCTTGGTACTGTATTTATAAGTGAGCAAATTATTTTTAAAATGTTTATTTTCTTTTAAAGATGATAACTCTTTATTGTTAAAAATTAGAAAATACAGAAAAGAACAAAACCATATTGCAACTGCCTTTACCTCCTGGCATCTAGCAATAACCATCAATTTTTGTAGTGTTCTTTTTTCAAAAAGATTTGTGTAGGACACCTGCTGCTTATTATATTCTACACAAAGAGGACATCCCAGTGAATAAAACATGCTTTCATGGAGTTCACGTTGAGTTAAAGAAAACTAGCTGAGTATCCCTTAACAAATGAATGGAACAGAAGTTTTTCAGAATTTAATTTTTAAAAATTTTGGAATATTTGCATAGACTTCAGTGGTTAAACATCTCTAATCCAGAGATCTGAGGTACTACAGTATTTGAAAGTTTTTGAGCTCTGGCATATTGCCCAGAAGGTTTCAGGCTTTGGAGCGTTTTGGATTTTTGGATTAAGAATGCTCGAACTGTAACAGCAGTCTTTTATTGAAAACTATTGTGTCCCATGCACTGCCCTAGACTCTTTCCTTTTATCAATCATTTAATTCTTTCAGTAACCTTATAAAATAAGTACAGTCTGATTGCTGCCTTCTTTTATGGCACAGAGAACCTAAATAGCATACTTTAGGCTAAACAGATAGAGAGTAATGTGTCTCCCTGATTCAAATCCAGGCAGCCTTATGACAGAGAGTATCATCTTAACCACTGCTGTATGCTCAAAAGTTGTGGATCAAGTTTTAAAAAATTAGGAAACAGTATGACTTAAGGTGTGCTAATAATGAACTGCTGTGAGCAGAGCTACAGCATACCGTTACCTGAGATGCCTGCTGAGGATTTTCTCTTATAACAAGGACTCTTTTTGTAAGTGGCGATCTCTCTTAATTGGGCCTGCCATAGCATACATTTGCCTTCCCTGTGATCCTCTTATCTCAGCCTCCCCTCCTGGGATTACAGGCATGCACTATCATGCCTTGCTATCACCCTTTTATAAAAATCTTTTTATAGGCAAGTAAGTGATTGATCTGATGAGTTTTTGGAATCACAGTGTATTTATATTTTGGAGATCAGTTGTAGTTACAAAATAATGCCTAATAGAGAATTTTCAGTTTGATTAGTTTTTGTATCATCTAACTATAGGGCCCTGCAAAAATTTTCAGATTCAAGAAGACGTTTCTCATTAATGATGAAACTTGGAAAATACTTTGTAAGAGTAGCACTGTTTCTTGAGATTACTGGAGAAGTGGAAACGTACATGTATTATCTTCCTGGGGTTGGATCAAACTAAAATTATAATTGAGAATGTTCTGAAAACTGCCCTTTAAGTTCATCTGATGTAGTCGGTAACATGACAGACTTGTTAGCTTTGCAGCCAAATTCATTTATCTATTTTGTGGGCTGGTCCTTTGCTTGACTAGCAGAATGATTTACCTCCTTTAGTAGGTAAAGGCAGTTGCAAATCCTGCCTTTCAAGGAGGGTAGGATTAAACCAACCACCTGAATAAAAATTCTTACTAAGATCTGTTTTTAGTTTTTATCCATTCTACTTGCTTAATCTTTCAAGGCCATCTCAAGTAATACTAGGTGCCTGGTACTGCTGCAGTAAGTAGGAATCACGTGGCCAAAATGCAGTTTGTTATTTGTTCTCAGTGACTCTCAGAGTCCAGACAGTGCTCCTTCAAGGAGAACAGCTGCTTTAATTCCAGGTACCTTTGGAATTTAAAGTTCAAGTGGCCTTGAAGAGAATGAAGCATCTTTGTTCCCTTCTGTTTAATATTGTGGGCATAAGATTGTGTGACTTAACATTT
>PVJO010008410.1:0-75335 GCA_004026905.1 Hystrix cristata | reverse complement strand
TTAACAGAATAAGCAGTCTACACGAAGTCAGTGAGCCTCCAGATCTCGCAACAGTTGTGTTCAATATAAGTTATTCATCAGGGCCTTGGCCCTTTGGTACTAAACATCTTAATTAAGGCTGTTCCATGTCAAATACTATGAAAATAGCAAATCTTCGCTCTAGAGTATTTTTGATATGTAAAAATCCCAACGACGGAGATATTTTGTAGAACGCTAATTCTTATCCGTGGCCAGCAGATGGCAGTGTCTAAACCAAGTCTGTTCGACTCTGAGTTTCCACTGAACTGTGACTACAGTGTTGTGGCAGTTGATGCAACAGTAAACAAAAACAGAACTACTTATCGCCTCCATAGAGTTTATTGTTCGTGTAACTTGTGTAAGACTAGAAGAACTGGGAACAGGATTTTGAAATGCTTGTGATGAGACCGTGTGGTCATGTTGGTTAGTGGAAGAGGCAGTGAAGGGAGGATATCACACCAGAACCAAGAGCTGTAAAACAAAACTAAGATGAAGAGCATCTCTAGCGTCACAGCGACATAGAGTTCAAAGCAGTAAAAGTCCATTTCAATAATGTTTATAGGGAACGAATGATTTTTAGGGCTATTTAATTTACTGTCTGAGCTTTGGGCTATGAACCACAATCCCTTTTCTGTAACCCACAGGCTTTAGAATTCAGAGTTTGGGGGATTTTAGGAAAGACACAGCATGCATATCCAGTATATTATGCAGCACAACTCCCCACTGAAACCTGAGGACCCTGCGATCAGACATATTCATATTTATGCAATAAAATAGACGAGAATCCTCACTGATTTTTATACAGCCTCATGTCCACCAGATCTGCTAGCTTTTCAGAGACTTTTAGATATTGGACTTATTGTGGATATATTGGACCTATAAGATTTATCTCATGAAAAAGATATATCCTAAAATATATTTTTGAAAAGGTTTTTTAGTTTTCTTTGGTCAACTATTTCAGTTTTCTAGAACATAGGTTCTTTTATATATATATATAAATATAAATTTTATTGGTATGTTTTAGATATACATAATGATCATATTCATCAGAGGGATTCATAGAGATTTTGTACTTGTACGCGTTATAGTTTGATTTTGTTTTTTCCCCTTTCCCTCCCTTCAACTCCTCCTCTTCTTATTTTTGACAGCCTTGCTCCCATTTTTCCATCTTTTCCTTTTTCCTTCCTTCCTTCCTCTTTCTCCCTTCTCCAGTTCCTCTCCCTCTTTGAACACTTTCTCTTTATTTCACAAGCATCATACCACAGTGATATATGTGCGCCCATGTTTATAGCAGCATGGTAATAGCTAAATCTTCAAAACAGCCTCAAGGCCCATCAACCGATGAATGGATAAAGAAGATGTGGGTGTTTCTTTTATACAATGGAGTACTACTCAGCCATAAAAAGGATAAATTTAAGACATTTCTAGGTAAAAGGGTGCACCTCAAGAACATACTCTTAAGTGAAATAAATCAGACATATGTGAGTAAATATCATATGGTTTCTCTGGTATGAGAAACCGAAAGTATAAATAAGGACCAAAATGTAGAACATAGATCTTTGGCCATGAGAATTTGGTTTCTATATTTGTTTATAAATGTGCTCCACATTGTTGGGTGCTGAGCACTGTCTTGCTTGTGTATTTTTAAAATAAAGTCCACCTGACTTAATTTTGACATGAGAATGTTTAAATAGTTTTATTAAATAGTCTGATTTAGGGGGTGAAGGGAGGGGAGGGGAATGGGAAAAAAAGAAGCAACAAGATATATCATGTACAGGTACAAATCCCCTATGATGAATGTTATCACTATCTATATCTAAAATGTACCACTAAAATAAAATTTTAAAAAATAAAATGTACTATGCAAAATCTAAAAAATTGTCTGAGATAATTTAGAACATTGCAAGATAAGGGTTAGAAATTTTGATGTTAGGACAAAGAACATTTTGTTATTATCACTCACAAATGAAATACAAGTAGATTTCTGCTAAGTTACAGGGTATGCAGTGATGATATGCATACATAGGTCGGCGTGCTCATGATCTCAGCATACTCTAGGTTTCAAAGATTGGTTTTTGAACTTTTCATTACAATTTGTCTAGGTGACGGGAAGCTCTAAAAAGTTATTTCCAGGGATTGAAGAGTATCTGAAAATGAAATTATGAGTGTAAATAATAAGAAAAAGGGAAAAAAGGTAAACATGATCAAAGATTTCAAGGAACCTACCAAATGGCAAAACCAAATAGAATCAGGTATCCCTTCTCATACCTTGTTTTTGCAACTTGTCTGTTGGTTATCTTCATTATTTAGTATTTATCTTGTTCTCAGAATTATTTGAGGCAGCTTATGTAAACATACACAGAGAGGTTAAAGATGGGAGAGTGAGGAGGGAAGAGAGAACATTGGCGGGCTGATGCTCAGGTTGCACAGAAAGGAAATTCAGGCAGTCTGAGGGCAGGCTGGTCTGCCGTCAGTCCAACCGTGTTGCTGTTTTGCCTCTGGGCTTTCAAGGCACCAAAGTGGAGAGAGATGCACTGTCAGTTTCCCGAGAATGCTGCCTCATTGAAACAGGAGAGTACAATTTATTTACTGTCACCATCCCACGACACAGTGTGGTATCTCTCTTAGAAGAGGCAAGTGATACATTGTCTCTAAATATTTGTGAAATTAATTAGTATAGAGTCTCTAATACTAAAAATAATGGTAGGGCTCTATAGAAATACAACTTCTAGTTAGCACTCAGAATTTTTCCTCCCGACCTTCCTAAGAGGATGCCATGGAAGTAAAGACCAATGTTCTCAATATCATCTTTTACAATAATAAAGCAAGTTTTATATGGAGCTTTTATTCATCGATTTGTCTGTTATTCAACTGGTTTATTCATTGAGAAATTATGTTTTAACCCAATTTGTTTCAAAACATATGAATTCAAAAACTGCAAGGAGGAGATGGAACCCATCAAATATGAAAATGTCTAGGTTATATACAGGTCTCTTTGTAGTGTTACTACTACTAACACCTGAAGATTTGGCACACAGTAGGAAGCAGGTAAATATTTGTTGAGTGCATTGATGAGGTAGATTAGAAGGAGCTCCTAATCAGAGGAAGCCAGAACAGGAGAGATATGGGGAGTTGCTGGTGGCCCAAGAGGGGAAGATTATGAGTGGATGGGTGTGGGAGGACTAGGGACGAGAAGTTAATCTGATGAAGTAGATGTCAGTCATTTCTAGAATGTTAGCAAAGCAAGTTTTATTTTCATTTTAAATTTTCTTGGTCAAGAATTATCTCCTGCTAATGACAGGCTAGAAGTCTAATAGGTGGATACATCATCTCAATTGATATATGTCATTTTATCATGGACCCCCAAGAGTTCTCCTAAACATCATTCCCATTTACCATGTAAACAAACTGAGACCTTTGAGTTGAACCATTTGTCCAAGGTCACTCATCTATGAGAAGAAACTCCCACTTTTCTTACTTAAGTGAAATCCTCATTCTATAAGACAGAGAGGGATTAGGGATTTAGCTCAGTGGTAGAGTGCTTGCCTAGCATGCACAAGGTCCCGAGTTCAATCCCTGGCACTATCCGCCCCTCCCCCCCAAAAAAAAAGACGGGGAGTGGGGCTGTGAGGGTTAAGCTTGATGGAGTCAACTGATTGGCTTGGAAGCCACATACATAGAAGTTTGGTAGAGCACATTTCAGAGTGTGTCTTGGTGGGTCACAGAGGCATGACCTTTGGTATTATATCTGGTCCCTCTTCCCTTCCTCTCTTCTTCAGCTCCTCCAACCTGCTTCCCAGACACCATGAACTGAGCACCTTTGCGCCATCATGCCATTCTGCCATGATGTTCCTGCCTTGGAGCCAGACGACCATGGACTCAGTCCTCTGAAACTATGAACCAAATCATACCTGTCCTCTGTTAAACTGTGAGTGTTGATAGTGTGTCCCAGCAGCAAGAAAGCTGACTAATACATGGGATGGTGTCTACATGGGAAAGGGAGCTTTTGCCCACATTTCCTATCTAGGCTCTTCTTATGCTGGATACATAACTCCAGTCCTTGTTCAGCCACTTTGGTTCCTCCCTTAGACATGAGGGCATGGAGAGAACAGGCTGAAATCTTAACAAAGTGAAGGGGCAATAGTTAGGAAATAAGCATAGAAACATTATAAATTATTGTGAACTGTGGCTTACGACAACATAAATCTACCATTCTACAATTCTGGAGGTCAGAAACTCCACAGGAGTCTCACTGAGCTTGTTGGATCAAGGTGTTGATGGGGCTTCAGACCTTCCTGAATTTCTGGACAGGAATCTGTTCCCTTTCCTCTTCCAACTTCTGTGGGCTGTCTGCATTCCTTGGCTCATGCTTCCTTCATACAGCAACTATCTGACCCTTTTTCTGTGGTCACAATTTTCTCTCTGACACTCTGTCTTTCATTTAAGGAATCATATGGTTAGATTGCCCCAGCTATATAATCCAAGGTGTTGTCACATTGGGTGACGTATTCACAGATTATGTCATCAGGGCAGCGGCACCTATGGAAGGCTATTATTATGCTTCTCCTATGGGGCAAATTAGAAGGGTTGTGGAATGAACTCGTTAGAACATTTCAGTGAGAGATATCCATCTTAAAATATAAGTTTCACCTCTTCATCCCCAGAGACATGCCTTGATTTCCCTTAATAAAGTTTCCAGTTCTACACCATACCTGCAGGGCTCAAACTGGTGCCAGAGATAAGGCTTTAGAGGCCTCCCTGTACTAACCTGGCTCACCACTTCCTGCCACTTCCTTCAAGGGAACCATTAAGAGGTGCTTGCGTGTGTGTGTGTGTGTACGCGCGCGCGCGCGCGTGCACACACTAGTATGTGACCTCCAGGGGTGTGGTTGCACCACTGAAGCAGTGCCTGGGATCTGACACTGCAGTAGGGCAGCCTGTTCCTCTGGCTGGACCCCTGCTGGCTACTAGTAACAGAAGCTGTCAATTCCATTCAAAATAACCACATTCAGAATACTTTACTATGCCTCACTTCAGTTGAGTATGTGATAATTGTAAGAAAGAACAAAACAAAAAAGAATTAGAGTTGTGTTAATCTCAGAGTTGCATAAATGGACGAAAGATTTAGCTCAGAAAATAGAAGAACATATATATGAGCAGAGTGGGGCTACGGTTGGAGGCAGCATGAAATGATTACCAAATATCAGACAGTCCTATCCCATGACAGAAGGTTTACACTTGTGCTATTCAAAGGACAGATTAGGACTAATGTCTGCAAACTCTTAGCATACAGCTTTTGGCAGAAAGTAAGGCTGAGCTGTGTGGCCATTCCTGATGTCCCACAGTGGCCTGGGTTAGAAGTACATAGCTGGGTGGTGCAAGGAGTGTTATAAAGAAAATTGGAGCTTTAGGTAAGGGACAGCTCAGATGAGCTCTTGCGTTCAATTTCACCATCATGGTTAGTGATTTTAGGGCTTAGAACTCCATTTCTGGCCTTTGAGAACCTCAGGTTCCATGTAGCCAGAACCAACCAGGGCTTTTCATGCTGGCCAATCCCATGTCCTCATAAAGCTCATGGTCAGGGTTTATCACATACAAAGCCAAAAGAAGGGGTGAAGGAAACAGGTGGCGCTCAGCTGCCTCCTGAGAAGATGAAGCAGGCCCCCCGTTATGTTGAGACACAGGGACGTGCCGCCAAAGGGTCAGTGTGAGTTATAAATAGCACACAAGCCTTTTAAAAAGAATCACTCTCTGGCCAAATGAACAAGGAACTAACTGTAAAGCAACGAGGCTTGGAGAAAATATACAAGGTGTGATTAAACAGGGTGAATGCTTAAATTTTAAAAATGTGTTACAGTAAAGGATGCATTGCCCTACTTGCCCTCAAAATACCCCCTCTTGCTTTGAATGTAGTTATCCCGTCTTTCTGTGGTAAAGACACTCAGGAAAGAAGACTTCCAAAACTGCTCCAGAAGGTGACAAGAACAATGGGCTAAGTGTGTTTGACATGAGCAGGAATATTTTGAGGGGGTTGATGGCAATGTGTGTTTACCATAATTTTTTTTTAATTTAACACATTTGAGATTGGGGATTTAGCACAAGGTCCTGAGTTTGATCCCCAGCACTCCCCCCACCACAAATTTAACACGTTTGCCATATATTTTGATCACTCTTGTATATTCATGAATATTAAGTGGTTAGTATGGGTATTAAATATGATTAGTATTTTGAAGATGCTAGATACGTTGAAGAAAAAATAAAGAGTAAACCAGGTCCTTTCTTCATCCAGAAAACAATACATTTTTGAGACTTTTTCCATCAGTTTACTTTTTGGATGGTTATTCAGAATAACTTGTTGTAGATCGGTGAGGTACCTTGGAAGTGTTGTTCGTATGTCCCTTGTGGATGGTGCATAAATATATTTCAAAATTACTGTCAATAATTATGTTGCTATTGAAAATTCTTTATCTCTTACATGTACATATGAATGGCTGAACCATAAACCTGAACCAGAGAATTATTTTCTGTCCCCAAATGTTCTCTATGAATTAAAAGGCGAAGTACAACTTAGTCTTTGTGGTTCTTTATAGCTGTGATTTTTGCATCTTCAAAGAGAATCTTACGGGTCTTTGGGGCTGTAATAGTCATTGTGGACTAAGAGGATGTTGTTCAGACACTTTGGATTTGGGGCCAGTATTTTCAGTGACCTCACAGCCCCTGGTCTGCTGTCCACTTGTATGGATTGCTCCTCCCTGCCACTCCTCCCACACCTCCCTGTAGTCAGGGAAGGTCAGCTATTTTTTGATCCCCCGGGAGAAAGACAGCGCTTCAGTCAGTGCCTTAAAATAGCAGCCATTCTCAGCTGCTGGGCTGGAGTCCCTCCGGGCAGAGCAGAGGGGACACAAGTCCGCAAGAAGCCACAGAACATGGGCTAGGGGAGGCTTCTTGAGAAAAATCTTAATCTGTTTTTGTGGGTTTTTGTTGTTTTTCTTGAGGAGCTAGACATCTAAATTTTTACAATTTCTTGTATTATTTAAAAGGAAACCAGTGGATTAAAAATGAGGCTAAATATTGCCATCTTCTTTGGGGCCCTCTTCGGAGCTTTGGGGGTTTTACTCTTTCTGGTGGCTTTCGGATCAGATTATTGGCTTCTTGCAACCGAAGTGGAGAGGTGTTCAGGTGAACAGCAAGTGCGTTTCTTCTTCAAAATATTGATGTGTTGGGTAGTGGCAAGGACAGCCATAAGCAGCCTCTTGAAGTTGAAGAATGGCAGTGGGTGCCTATTTCTCCACTGAAGAGCTCTGTGGGAACCTGCTGCTCATCATTATTTGGGATAAGATACATTTCCTTAAAAATGTCTTGCATGCAGTAATTTTGACACTATTTCTTGGATTGACAGCAAGCTACTTCGTTTGTGTTCTCTGTAGATAGCGAATATCACCTTCTACCATGAAGGATTCTTCTGGAGATGCTGGTTTAGCGGGGTCATGGAGGAAAATGATTCCAGCACCTATAAATTCTGGTACAGTAAGTACAACGTGGATTTCTCCCCTTGTCTCTGAGCTTGTTACTCAGTGCAGATTGCTTAGCACAGGATTGTGTTCTCCAGTGCAAAACCTCAACACAGTGTCTTCAAAAGGTCATGAAGACATTCCTTTGAGGTGGAAATATCTGAGAGAAAAATGATCTTCTACAATAAAATAGGAGCCTGAATGTGGCAAAATTGGAGTATTCACTGTTCCTCTGCTCGTATTTAAAATACACTTACCCTAACAAACAAAACAGAAATCATCTGTGGTATTTTTTTCAAGTGTCTATTATTGCTATGTTGCAAGTAATTATTTTTGGCTATAAAAGTTTTGAAATCTCAAATGTAAAAATCCAGAAATAGAGGTATTATTTTATATCCCTAGCTTCAAAGTTAAAAAAAAAATTAATAATGAAACTTAATTACCATCAGGAGCAGATGAAAGCTTTTTATTTGGGCTTTGCCCAAGTTTGTAGACGATATCAAAAACTGCTTTGCTTTTGATGTATGTGTTTTTGAATTGAAATTTTAAAGTTCCCCTTTGAAATGGAATAACTTTTTAAGGTTCTATTGCGTTCTTTCAACTGCACTTCTGATATTCATCACTGAAAATCAGTTTGTTGACAATAGCTAGCATTCGTTTCATTGTCTCCACCAGTGAAAGAGCTGTTTATTAGCCTAAAGCTCATCAAGGGTTGAAAGTAGTAGTGTTTTTATCAAAAGCTCCTGTGAAAAATCAAAGTATGTATTTACACAACAGTGGAGATTATAGGGTGTGTCACAAGAACACGAGGACCCCAAAGACTTAGGCAAGCTGATGACAAGTGGTCACATGAGAACGGACCACGGAGGCATTTTGAGGGGCACGCCTGGTGGACTGACCGCCTCACAGTGCATTTTGGGCTGGGCAATAAGTGAGCAACTTGCCAGTGGAAGTTATTTAGACTTTTGGAAAATAGAGCAGGTTAGATTGTGGAAGAGGAAGATTTTTTCCCAAATGCTCAGAGAAAGAAAGAACATTCCACTCTGCTGTAAAGTGTACGTAATGAAATTAAATTTTGTGACAACGTGAAAGTTATTTTTTTTAAATGCTAAAAATGCATTCAAGTCATTCACTTGGAAGATCTATCATTTTCATCTTTTTCCTAAAAATGGAATGGGTTTAGATGAACTTTCCTCCTCATTGGAACTAATGAGTGTGAAACCTAAATTTATTGGATTTTTAAAACAATTATTTTTAAATACCTATGTTAGGTATTGGAGAATATGTGAACATAGATGAAGAATAGTACCTTCAATTCTAAGGCAAAACTAAGGGCATTTGTGTTTATTCCATTACATTATATCCAGTAACTGAATATAGTGGATCAATCCACCCTCCAGCTCCCCTGGGTTTCTTGATTGGAGTTTTTGTTCCTCACACAATAACGCCCTGTGTTTGTTGGTGGAACTGGCAATCTCACTTTGCTTGTGTACCAGACTCCCATATTTCTGTCCTAATAGGGGTGAATCACCACCGAGCCTCTTGGTGACAGCTCTCACTCTTCTGCTCCCCTTTGCAGCCAATCAGCCACCATTCAAGAACTGCACCCACGCCTACCTGTCTCCATACCCCTTCACCCGGGGCCAGCACAACTCTACCTCCTATGATTCTGCCATCAGTAAGTGCCACCCCCGGAAGCCGGAAAGAGAGCCTGCATCTTGCAGGAGGCCCCTGTGAAATTTCTGTGGGCAATTGAAAATAATTTAACTCCTGTAATTCTGATACTTTGTCTGCTATTAGTCTGTTAATTGTAAAGAGATGCTATTGTAAATACACTGTTTATAATTTAGCACAACTTTGATCTAAATGTAGAGCGAAGCCAGGCAACTTACTGAATTAGTGAGACTGCTTCAAAATAAAGAGGGCTGTAGCTTGGTGTGAAGGTCCTGGGTTCTATCTGAATGAACTTGTATTAGGCAGAATTCTCCAGAGAAAAAGAACCAACAGAATATATACATAGTTGGATCAGTCATGGGACCCCTGTGATATCAATATTCTTGAATGCTCAAGTCTGTTGTATAAAATGGTGCAGAATTTGCACAGAACCTACCCACATGCTTCTGCATACTTTAAATCATTTCTAGATCATTCATAGTACCTAATAAAAGGCAAATGCTATGTAAATAGTCACTATGCTATATGGCTTAGGGAATAATAACACCAAAACATTTTGTACATGTTCATTACAGACACAGTTCTTTTCTGAATATCTTCAGCCAATGGCCGGTTGAATCTGTGAATGTAAAACCAGCAGATATAGATGGTCAGAGAGATATAGATACAGATAAGGACATAGATGCAGATATAGCTAGAGATACACACATGACAGAAAGAGAGATAGGTTGGGGCAGAGAGGGGAGATTATCTGTCTCTCTACCTACCTAGCTAACTATTGATCCATCCATTCATCCTTTCGGTTGGTTTCTAAGACTTGGCTCGCGAGTTTGTGTGCCCTGGCGCTTCTGAGATCTGTTGAGCAAGCTGGCAGGCTGGAGATTCAGATAAGCAGTGATGTTGCAATCTTGAGACTGAAGGCTGGAAACTCCAGTAGGATTTTTATGTTGCAATCTGGTGGCTGAATTTCTTCTTCCTTGGGAAACCTGTCTTTGCTCTTTAAGGCCTTCAAATAATTGTCTGAGGCTCACCCACGTTATGGAGAGTAACCTGCTTTCTTCGAAGTCTGCTGATTGCAGATACTAATCAAACCTAAAAACAACAACAGCGGAACAGACCTTCACAGAAGCGTGTAGCGTGTGTTTGATCTATCCGAAGGGCACCGTCCTCTAAGTCGACACATGACATTAACCATCCCGGATCTCAACAAATCTTTATTTGATTCCTCCATCTTTCCATCTCCCTGTCAAATACACATTTCCATTTACTAGTACTTCCACTGTATGCTTGTTAGAGATTGTAGCATTTGCTTCTGTTGCACGGGCAGGGCCTTTATGCAGTGGGCGTGGGTGTGGGTCGGGCACGTGGAGGAGGGTCTGCGGCTGTGCTCATCCCCCAGGGGACCCTGGGGTCGCAGGACCCAAGTGCTGTGGGTGTTTCTTCTGCTGAACCCCACGTGGGGCTTCTCGTGCACATTCCTCAGATCCCTGAGTCGAGTCGGGTGCAGACAGTGCCACTGGAGAGAGAAGGAAGACATGGACAATGTAGGAAAGAGCAGAGCAAACTACTCTGGTTTACAGAAAAATTGCAAAATTATAAAATGAACTGGGGAGTAATACTGGGTTGGCTTTCCAGAATGCTAGGTATTTGCATTAATATTAATATTGTTGCTATTCATATGTTGTGGTCCTTCAGTGAGAGAGGTATTAATAGGCACCACATATTTTAAAAGGATTCTACATATTTGAAAAGTCTGTACCTCAAAGAGCTAGTAGGGAGCTAGGAAAACAAGGTGACATAATCTGTGCATAATAATTCTGATGGCGATGGATAGTGAATACATGTCGGAGAAATTACACTGCAATTACACTTGGAATTATTATGTAGCGCTGCATATAATTAGTGTGTCATTTTTTGGATCTAGTGACAAAAGCATTTCCAAGTTTTTTTTTTTTTTTAATCACCAAACTCTTCTTTGGCACACATATTGTAACTCCTTATCCACTTTAGGCAACTTTATCAAACACTTTTGGATAAAAATGACTGAGATGTGCACAGATATGTCCAAGAGAAATAATATGTTTCCCTATCCTCATGATAGTGCATATGGACATCTGATGTCTGCGTGATTTACGTTTTTCCTTGTTTCCTGTACACAAGAGAAGGGCACAGATGTCATCAAAAGTATCCCACCTGACTTCTCGACGCGGTTCCTTTTTAGTTAAAAACGCCGGGCCCTAGCTACTATTTAGCTTTACGTAGCTTCATAATTAGCAGGCATTAAACACTTAGAAAGTTGTTCTCAGGTAACTGAAAATATTGTTTATAAAATCTGATGTACAGTGGCATGGCAAATTGTTCATAGAATGACTTTGTGTCCTCCTGAGTTTTTATAATGGCAATTAGTCAATAATGAATTCATTGAAAACGATAAATTAGCACATAATTTTTTGGAGTGACTTAAAAACTGAGACTGGGAGAAATTGTGGGATTCTGTCCTCACACAGCTGACTTTTGACAGAACTTGTGTAAATATCTAAGTCCCTGGTTTTTGTTTTATTAATAATCTTAGAAAGGACAAGAATGAAAAGGATGGTGGTAATGTTTTCTGCTAAGAAGTGTAAGTCTTCTCTTTGTATCTCAACAAAAGACCAAATTAAATTCGTACTGCTTTTCTGTCTGTCTGTCTGTCTGAACCAGAGCTGTGTATGGTCAGATCTAATTCAGTCCTCCTTCCCTCCCTTTCTCCCCATTGTCTGCCTTCCTTCTTTTTCCCCCTTCCTTCCTTCCTTCCTTCTTTCTTTCTTTCTCTTTCCTTCCTTCCTTCCTTCCTTCCTTCCTTTTCTTGGTTCTCAAATGCATATTCTGAAATTCAGTTATTCTCAAATCCAGTCATTTGAATGACTGTCCAAGCCTCTGGAGGTGGCCTGATTCTCAGAATTGTTTGCATACTTCAAAGTGCATCAACCAATTTTATTACCTTTGGAGATTTGCCAGAGTTTAGATTTGTTGGTTTGTTTTATGCTTACATTTCAGTCACAGTTCACTTAGCTGGTATCATGCAGTAATGCTGTACTGAACATAAATTAATTTTCAAGATAATCCCGCTCTGAGAGAACTAAATCTTTCCTATTCGAAGTCCCCGTAGTCTCTGATTGCCCTCCCCACGTCAAAGGGCTGTTATACTGTGCTGTGACTGTTTGCCTCAGTTTCTTCATCATTTCTTCAAGATCCCTCATGATAGAGTATAACTTATTCATATTTATATCCCTAGAATTTAATATAGTACCATATTTATAGCCCTAGAATTTAATATATAATTGGGAGGTGCTTAAAAATTTTGTGTTGAATGACTTTAGGCAAAAAATTATTTAATACTTTTATCGATGAACTCTATTTTACTTTTTCTGAGATGCAAAAAATTTAAAACTATATTATATAGTGGACTTTCTTCTTGCTTTTTGACGGTGCTGGGGATTTGGCCTCGGGCTTTAAATATTGCTAAGCACGTGTTCTACCACTGATGGACACCCCCAGCCCTGATTTTCTTATCAAGTGGCATATATTGAATGTGATTTCCCCTATTCTTGGTGAGTTTACATAAATATGTACACACGGGCTAGCCACTCTGCCCTTTGTGTTCCACAGACTCAGTGTTTGTCTCCGACCCCAGGAGCTTTATGTGCCACCAACCTGTCCCGAATTCTGTTCTGTTCTTCCCCTTCCTTCATTTTTTCTAATAAAGTAGGTTTCTCCTTCCTGCTTCTTTCAGCTCCAGTATTCTGAAGAAGACTGTCTCACTGGTGTCCTAACCCATTAACACACCATCTTGACCTGGTTCTACCATATAAAAACATTCTTTAAGTTGATAATCCACATGACAGGGTTTGATTATTTACTTGGGCAATTATTTTGTTCCTGGATGTTTTTCCAGTTCAACTCTGCACTCCCTGAGAGTGGGGGTCTCGTGCATGTGGCTCCCCACTGCTCCATGTAGACTAAGTGCCCACTGAATATTTGGGGGGACTTGGAGATCATGCAGGGCTGTGCTATGAACACTGATACCTAAGTACCTGTTGATGGACACGGAGTTTCTCTAACGCTTTACTAAATGGTCTTGGATTATTTATAACAATTTTTTGCAAGCTTTTTGTAATTTTCAGTCCTCGACTACATTTTTCACCTGCCACTTGTCCTGTGCCTGTATTGCTGGTGTTTATGTAGTTAGCATTCTTTTCTAGTCTTTCTTTGCTTCACCCTTGTGAAAAGTGTAAGCGGAAGTCAGTGGTGTGGAATGTAGCAAGTAGGGAGCTGGGCCAGATGGTGGTCAGCATGGCGCTGGGCCGCGAGGAACAGGAGACAAACAGAACTCACAAAAGGGGGTTATTCTCCCACGGCGGGGTCAGAAGTAGCTGCCAGGATGCTGCTGTTGGGGACTGTACTGTCTGAGCCTTTGTTCACTGGCCTTCAGAAGGCAGGAGTGGCCCTGGAACCTGCCACCGGGCCTCTGTCATGGCTGCGTCAGCGAGAAGTTGCCGCACGTCCCCCAGGCTGTGCCATCTGGGCCTTGCCCTCATTGCTTTAGAGAGGGAGAGCAGGAGAAGGGCTGAGATGAGGGTGGAGGAGCCAGCACCATGGTCCTGCCTGCTGACAGTCCCGGCTGAGCAGGGTGTGAGTGAAATATAAAGGGGACAAGGGACAGAGTTGAGATTTGAAGACTGGATGTATAAGACGTGGAGCCAAATAAAAGACATCAGGAGGAGTCTAAGATGATAAAGAAGATACTTGGAACAAGGTGAAATTTAGTTTAAACGACATACACTAAAAAGTAATGTGGAGACTCACTTCCAAACAAATGTTATTTTTATTATTTTTCTTTCCAATACTTACTGCGTGCAGAGTTGTAATCTTTATAAGTACCAATATATACCTTACTTTTCTATGTATATGACAGCATATATTTTCCATGTTTTTATGGACTACTTTGCAAGTTTTAAAAAGTAGTTGTTACTTCCAGACTAAAAATAATACCTTACATGTAACGTTTTTCCTGATTTGTATCAGTTCTTCGGATTACCTTTCCAGAAGTGCGAATGGTGAATCAAAATGTAGAGTTGGATTTTCCTGATTGTCATTGTTGTGCCCAATTATTGTACCCAGTTGCTCATCAAATGGTACTGCTTTTTAGTACCAGTAAAATGATTTTCAACTAAGAGAATTTGGTGAGGACAGACACATGAGCACCAAGGGGAAGAGGCAGATTTTTCCCTGGGAGGATGGATCTATTTTGGGTCTGCATGTAAAAGATTTGAGTTGACCGTGGAGTTACCAGTGTGAAACAACTCAGCAAGGAGCTTACCGTGCAGACTGGTTTTCCTGAAAGGTGAAGGTTAGCCCAGCAGACTCGGATGAGAAGCTGCAGAAGTGGCTTTTAATATCAGATGGGCTCTTTCAGGAAAAAAAAAAAATCAGAGGAAAGAAGATGGTGAAATATCAGTTATACTGAGGGTGGGGAGGGATGAAGCAAGGACAGGCCATGAAGGAGGAGAGCGAAGTGCTAGAAGCAAGGAAGGGGTGGAAAGGGGGTGTTGGGTAGAAGGTGAGGGCCCCATGAGTGATGAAGTGGATGCTGTGTCGGCGAAGCCGAAGTTCTGTAGACTCCACAGCTTCCTCCTGCCCAGGGCTCAGCACTCATGCCAATAAAGACTGTGCTTTCCAGCACCGACTTCTGCCCTGCACCCCAGTCTCTCTGCTGCTTTGACCAGAGACTCCCTATATCTGCCCTGCGGCCCAGTCCAGACCTCTGCCAGGGTCCTAGAGTGCATGCCAGGGCTCTTCCTAGCCGTGACTTTTTTCCTCCCGGAGAAAAGTCCATTCTATTCCATTTCCATGTTCCAGCACCTTTTGTGGCCTGATGACCCTCCAAAGAGCCCAGCCCAGGCTTCCTCTTCCCCCTTGTCTCTTCTCCCCTCTCCCAAGAGGAGAAACAAGAAGCTTCAAGCCTGCTAAGGGCGGGGCAGCAGAATGTTGGGAATGTGAGACCTCTTTGGGCGCAGAAAGACCTCTGCAGCTGACCAGCTGGGCTTGGAACAGCTACCAGACAGCAGGCCTGCTGGGCAAGCAGGGTCCCTACCAGGGCAAACACTTGTTTACTACACAGGATGAGGCAAAGCACAACGGAGAAATGAATGGCTATGCAGTTGATCCTTTGAAACAGCCCAGGAACACAGTGAGATTTGAGTCTAGAGTTAACAGGAAAGTATATACTGATAGTGTGTCCCACATAGGAAAATCCAGCATCCTGGATGTCCGATCTCACCCTGATACCCCCCTTCCCCAATGGCAGACTGATTTTCTGCTGTAGCTGTGTCTTATTTACCAGATTTTTGTGTGGTTCTGGACATGTTTCTAAACTTACTACGTATTTTTAAACTTTTCTCTGCTTTATTTGTAAAGACAGAAACATGTACTGCAAAATTTAATGGAAAATTCTCCCTAGTTCTGTGCATAGAACCTGTGCATCTCCTCCCATATTTGTAGTCGTTGCTAGATGCATTGTTCAGAGAAGAGTGACCAGAAAGAAAGAGAAGCCCGTGTATGTGCAGTATGGATGCACTTGTCGCCTGAGTATTTCCGAGCTGTGGTGAGTCAGTGGAATTCTCAGATGTGGAACTTGTGGAGCTGGAGCGGTGACTGTGTGCTCTGCCTACATTCCACCCGGGGCCTGACATGCCTTAGCAATGCTTGGTTTCCTCCTCTTTCCTTCTTTCGTGTGCACCACCCAGGTCTAAAGGACCACAGTACTCACCCAGGCTCTCCAGTCTTTAAACATCATTGTCCTGGCCCAAGCTTTGGACTTCTTCTTAGGAGAAAGTATTGATTAGATTCATTAGAAAACATTACTGAGTGTCTACTGTATGCCAAGCACTGATGGAGGGATGCAGGCTCACCCCTAAATTCTCCCCCACACTGAAGTGTAGCAGGACGGCTGTGCAGAGTAAGTGAGGAAGTGCTTGGAGGGAAGTGGAGACTGCCGGGCTGTGTATGGAGTGATTCCAGGGCTAAGCAGGATGGCTGGGAGGCCTCATGGAGCAGGCAGTGCTTGTGTGGGGTTGGATGGCCCATGGTTGCAGAAGGCTCTGCCCTGCAGAGAGCTGCCTCCACAGGGTCCCTGATGCCTCTTTTGGGGACTAAATAAAAGCACCATGGATTGAGAGAGTGAGGCTTATCTCATAGCTAGGATTCCACAGAAGCAGCAAGCTGGGCATACAGTCTGCAAAATAAGCATGAAAAAGGGTTGGGATGTTGCTCAGTGGGAAGGCCCTGGGTTCGATCCCCAGTATCTTGTGTGCTGGCTCAGCACTTGGGCAGGCTCTTTAGTCTCCACCCACAAACTGTTCTGTGAAAGGGGAAAGGGCGGTGTCCACCTCCTGCCGTGGCTGTGACAAAGGAGAGACCATACTTAGCAAAGTGGCTACCCTGCTGTTGCTAGTCAGTGAATGGCAGCAATTGCTAAGATGCCGTCCAGGTTTGGGACACCCACCACAAGCCATCATCAAGACACAAATTCATCGTACTTTCTCCAACTGAAGTTTAAGATGCCTGGTGGAGGCGTTATGTGGGCCTTTCCAGGACAGAGTCTGGAGTCACGGCAGAGCTACATGCTGGGGGTCATTGCGTGGAGGTGTGCGTAAAGCCATGGAACAAACAAGACCGTCTGAGGAGCAACTGTGGGAAGGAAGTAGGTCAGTCCAAGGACAGAGCCAGAGGCTATTCCTGTGGTGAGAGTCAGAGAAGAGGGAAGCCAGGAGGACTGAGGGTGGCAGCTCTGGAGGCGGCTCTGGAAGCCAGGTGAGGAGGATGCTCCCCAGAGCAGGCAGTGGTGACCCGAGCTGCAGGCTGCCAAGAAGTAGAGCCAGGCAGGGAGGGCTGGCTGGGACTTAGCAGGGTGTTCAGCTGACGTTCTGCCTCTTAGCTTTCTTTCTCCTCCTCCTCCTCCTCTTTCCTCTTCTTCTTCTTCTTCCTCCTCTTCTTTTTTCCCAATACAAATAATTCTTTTTTCCTTTTTCAATTTTTATCTTTTGCTAGTACATGATGATCACATGCCTGTGTGGAATGGTAGATAGACATAAAATGTGTCAGTTCCTTTTTCATCCCTTTTATCTCTTCCCTTCTCCTCCCTCTCTCCCTCTGTCTCTTGATTCCCTTCCCATGTACAAAAGATCTCTCTCCCTGTATCCTATTATCTGTCTTTTATTTTGCTCTTTATTTACATTTTGGGTTTCTCATATAAGAGAAACCATGCAATATTTAAGTTGTATGTCTGATTTATTTTGCTAGGCTCGCTCCACATTTTGTATGATTCATACACAATGAATGTTAGCACTGCTTGAACATCCATGATGAACGTTAGCACTGCTTGAACATACATGATGAGTGTTGGCACTGCTTGAACATACATGATGAACATTAGCACTGCTTGAACATGCATGATGAGTGATGGCAGTGCTTGAACATGCATGATGAACATTAGCACTGCTTGAACATACATGATGAACGTTAGCACTGCTTGAACATGCATGATGAATGTTAGCACTGCTTGAACTTACATGATGAACATTAGCACTGCTTGAACATGCATGATGAACGTTAGCACTGCTTGAACATGCATGATGAACGTTAGCACTGCTTGAACATGCATGATGAACGTTAGCACTGCTCACCTCCAGGCTGAGGTGAGAAATGTGACCTTCTGAAATTATCAGTAGTCAGAGACGTAAACACTCAGAGGCAGGATTGGTATTCCTTCGAAGCTACACATTTATATTCTTGTTTCTCCCATCTGCTTGTTGAAACCTCCTAACATATTGATAAATTATATGAAGGCAAAATAGTTGTTGTTATTTTACAAAACTTGCTAATGCCACTATATAGTGGCTTCATTTTCTTTTTTAAAAATTTTTTAATTTTTAACCAAGACCATGTATTGGTACATTGTACATATAATGATCACATTCATCACATTTCTTTTGTACCTGTACATGATGCATCTTGGTTCTACCCCCCTTCCCCACCCCTCCCCTCTGTTCCCTCCTTCCCTAATTACAGCAGGTTTATTCACATTTCTCCATGATTTCCCTTTCCCCTTTCTTTCCTTTCTTCCTTCCTGCTTTTCTCCCTTCTCTCTTTCTAATACTCCTCTCCTTTGTATGTTATCTTCCTTTTATATGGTATCTATTACACCTCTTTGTCTTTATTTACAGTTATGGTTTCTCATATCAGAGAAACAATTTGATGTGTACTCATGAGTGTCTGATTTATTTCACTTAAGAGTATGTTCTCAAGGAACATCCATTTACATACAAATGACTCTAGTTTATCCTTTTTTATGGCCGTGTAGTACTCCATTGTGTAGAAAAACCACATTTTCTTTAGCTATTCATCAGTTATTGGGCATTTAGGCTGTTTCCAAGACTTAGCTATTACAAACTGTGTTGCTATAAACATGGTTGTGAACATATCCCTGTGGTATGACAATTTTAATTCTTCTGAGAAGATCCCCAGTAGGGAAATAGCTGGGTCAAATGGAACCTCTAGTTCTAGCTTTTTGAGGAATCTCCATATTGATTTCCATAGTGGCTGGACCAGTCTACATTCCCACCAACAGTGGAGAAGGGTTCCTTTCTCCCCACGGCCCCACCAGCACTTGTTCTTGATTTATTTCTTTATAATAGCTGTTCTTTCTGGAGTGAGATGGAATCTTAACGTTGTTTTGATTTGCATCTCTCAAATGACTAGTGATGTTGAACATTTCTTCATATATTTATTTGCCATTTTTATTTCTTCATCTGACAAATGTTTATTCATTTCAGTTGCCCATTTTTGGATTGGGTCTTTAAATTTGAGAGATTTAATTTTTTTGAGTTCTTTGTATATTCTACATGTTAGACCTTTGTCTGATGAATAGCTAGCAAAAATTTTTTCCCAGTCAGTGGGTTTTTGCCCTTCTCTTTTGGTGATTTCTTTTGCTGTGCGAAAGCTTTTTAATAGCATGTGGTCCCAAGCACTGATTCTTTGTATTGTTTCCCGTGCAGTCTGGGTTCTGTTCATAATTTTTTTCCCTACCCCCTGTCTTTGATGGTTCTTCCTATTCTATTCTCCACTAAATTTAGTGTTTCTTTTTTAATGTTTAGATCTTTGACCCACTTTGATCTTAGTTTAGTACATGCTGAGAGACATGTATCTAGTTTTAGTTTTTGGCATGTGGCAAGCCAATTTGTCCAGCACCATTTGTTAAAGAGGCTGTCTTTCTTCTACTGAGAGTGTTTGGTTCCTTTGTCGAAGATGAGGTATTTGAGTGTGTTTGGAGTTGTTTCTGCATCCTCCAATCTATTCTCTTGATCCTCAGGTCTGTCTTTTTGCCAGTACCATGTTATTTTTATCACTGTAGCTTTATAGTATAGTTTTAGGTCGGGGACTGTGATGCCCCCTGCCTTTCCCCTGTTGCTTAGGATTGTTTTTGCTCTTCTGGGTCTCTTCTGGTTCCAGATGAAATTCATGATGCTCCTTTCTAATTCTTTGAAGTATGTTAGTGGTATCTTGATTGGAATTGCATTAAATCTGTATAGTGATTTAGGAAGTATAACCATTTTCACTATATTGGTTCTTCCTACCCAGGAACATGGGATATCTTTCTATTTTCTGATATCCCTTTCAATTTCCTTTTTTAGAGTACTGTAGTTTTTGATGTAAAGATCTTTTATGTCCTTTGTTAGATAGATTCCTAAGTATTTTATTTTTTTGTGTGCAATTGTGAAAGGTATATCTTCTGTTATTTCTTTTTCGGTGGGTTTGTTGTTTGTGCATAGGAATGCTATTGACTTTTGGGTGTTGACTTTTTATCCAGCAATGCAACTAACTTTAGTTATTAAATCTAGAAGTTTTTTGGTGGAGGTTTTTGGATCTTCTATGTAGAGTATCATGTCATCCACAAATGACGATAGTTTAACTTCTTCCTTTCCTATCTTTATTCCTTTTATTTCTTTCTCTTGTCTAATTGCTCTTGCTAATGTTTCTGGAACTATGTTGAATAATAGTGGTGATAGTGGGCAACCTTGTCTTGTTCCAGATTTTAGTGTGAGAGCTTCCAGTTTCTGATTATTTTGTGTGATATTGGGCATTGGTTTGTCATATATGGCTTTTATCAGATTTAGGTATACACCATCTATTCCTAATGTCTGTAGTGTTTTTATCATGAATGGGTGTTGGATTTTGTCAAGTGTTTTTTCTACATCTATTGAGATGATCATGTTACTTTTGTCTTTGACTTTGTTGATATGGAGTGTTACATATATTGATTTGCATATGTTGAACCGTCCCTGCATCCCTGGAATGAATCCTACTTGGTCATAGTGTATAATCTTCTTGATAATTTGTTGTATTCTGTTGGCCAATATCTTGTTGATAATTTTTGCATCTATGTTCATTAGGGATTTTGTCCTGTAGTTCTGTTTTTCAGTTGGATCCTTTTCTGGTTTTAGTATCAGGGTAATGCTTGCTTCCAGGAATGATTTTGGAAGTACTGCTTCCTTTTCAATTTCATTAAAAAGTTTGAGGAATAGTGGTATTAGATCATCTTTGAATTTCTTACAGAATTCGGCAGTGAAGCTGTGAGGACCTGGGCTTTTCTTTGTTGGTAGGCTTTTAATTACCTCTTCAATATCAATGGCTGATATTGGTTTATTAAGTGTTTTTATCTCTTCTTGGTTTAATTTTGGTAATTCATATGTTTCTAAGAATCTGTCCATTTCCTCCATGTTTTCCATCTTGTTTGAGGATAGGTTCTTGAAGTAGGTGTTGATGATCCTTTGGATTTCTGATGGGTCAGTTGTGACTTCACCCCTTTCATTTTTTATTGCATGAATTTGGGTCTTTTCTTTCCTTTTTTTTTTTGATAAGGTTGGCTAGGGGTTTGTCTAATTTATTAATCTTTCAAAGAACCAACTTTTTGATTCGTTGATTCTTTGTATTGTTTTCTTGGTCTCAATTGCATTGATTTCAGCTCTGATCTTAATAATTTCCTCTCTTGTATGAGCTTTGGGTTTGATTTGTTCCTCTTTTTCTAGTTGTTAGAGGTTCAACATTAAGTTGTTTATTTGAGCTCTTTCTGTTTTCTTGATGTGGGAGTTCAGTGTGATAAACTTCCTCCTTAGCACTGCTTTCATTGTATCCCATAGGTTCTGGTATGTTGTATTGTCATTATCATTTAACTGTATAAATTGGTTAATTTCTTCTTTAATTTTTTCTGTGACCCAACTGTTATTCAGAAGGCTATTACTTATTTCCATGTGTTTATGTGTTTTTTTTTGGTTTCTGTTGCCACTGAATTCTAGTTTCATTGCACTATGGTCCAATAGTATGCATGGGATAATTTCAATTCCCTTACATTTACTTAAATATGCTTTATGAGCTAGTATGTGGTCTATTTTGGAGAACAACCCATGTGCAGCTGAGAAGAATGTGTATTCTGCTATTGTAGGGTGGGACGTGCTCTAGAAATCTGCTAAGTCCATTTGTTCAGAGTTGATTCAGTTCTGATATTTCTTTATTAATTTTCTGCCTAGTTGATCTGTCTATTTGTGACAGTGGGGTGTTGAAGTTTCCCATTATAATTGTGTTAGTGTTTATTTGCTCTTTCATGTCCCTTAATATTAGTTTTATGTATTTAGGTGCACCAATATTTGGTGCATAAATATTAATGATTGTTATGTCTTCCTCTTGGAGTTTTCCCTTGAGAAGTATGTAATGGATGTCTTTGTCCCTCTTGATTAGTCTTGGTTTGAAGTTTACTTTGTCTGAGATTAGGATAGCTACCCCTGCTTTTTTCTGGGTTCCTGTTGCATGAAATACTGTTTTCCATCCTTTGAATTTCAATCTATGTATTTCCTTTTGGGTTAAATGTGTCTTTTGTATGCAGCATATTGCTGGATGTTCTTTCTTGATCCATTATGCTACTCTGTTTCTTTTGATAGGTGAGTTGATTCCACTTACATTGATGGTTACAGCTGTTGTGAGTTGACTTATCTTTGCCATATATCTTTTCTGTTGTTGGTTCTGTGTTTCACCTCACTTCAACTGCTTGTCTTACATGGTGGGTTTTTATTAGTGTCCTTGTAATTATAGTTAACTTTTTTCTTTTCCAGGATCTCCTTCAAGATATTTTGTAGAGGTGGCTTGGAGGTCATAAATTTCTTCAGTTGTTCTTTGTCATGGAAGTATCTTATTTCATCATTGAATTTGAAAGATAGTTTGGCCAGGTACATCAATCTGGGTTGGAGATTGTTTTCTTTTAAGGCTTGAAATACTTTGTTTCTGGCTCTCCTTGATTTGAGACTTTGGGTAGAGAAATCCACTGTGATTCTGATGGGTTTACCTTTATAGGTGATTTGGTTTTTTTCTCTAATAATTTTCAGTATTCTGTTCTTGTGCTGAATTTCTGGAATCTTGATTATTATATATCTTGGTATAGATTTATTTTGGTTATGGGTAATTGGGGTTCTATATGCCTCACTTATCTGTATGTCAAGTTCTCTTCTCATGCTTGGGAAGTTTTCTGTCACTACTTCTGTAAATACTCTTAGATCCTTTGCATTGTCTCCTGCTTTTTCATTCACTCCTATCACTCTTATATTGTTCTTCTTTGCATCATCTTGTAGCTGTTGTAGTGATTTTTCATATTCTCTAGCTATTTTTAAGAGGTCTGTCTTTTCATTGTCACTAATTGCTGACCTGTCTTCTAGGTCTGAGATTCTATCTTCTCTCTCATTCAATCGGCTGCGTATACTTTCCAGTGAGTTTTTTATTCCTTAGATATCTGTTTTGATCTGTTTCATGGGTTCCATTTCTTTGCTAAGTTGAATGTTCAAGTTTTCCATTGTTTATCTAAGCTCCTCTTTTTTTTTTATCTGTGTCTACCCTGAATTCACTAAGCAAATCTTTCATTATGCTTGTCATCTCTTTTTTGACTTGTACAATTATTTCTAGTCTGATGTTGTCTATAGCCATGCCTATCTGCTTTTCAACTTCTGCTGCTATCATATTTGAGAGTTTGATTGGGTGTCTTCTGATTTCCTCTATGTCACTGTCCTCTGTATTTGTTCTGGGTGAGCTGGGGTTCTGGGGTTGTGTTTTTCTTCTATGTCTTGTCATTTTCTTTGTATACATATGTAATTTACCCCTCTTAGTTTGCTCTCCATGTTGGTTTTGTATTTTCTTTGTGGGAGGTTACATTAAGATAGGTAATAGGGGCTGGGGATTTAGCTCAGTGGTTAAAGTGCTTGCCTTGCAAGTACAAGGACCCGAGTTCGATCCCCAGCACCAAAAAAAAAAAAAAAAAATAGGTAATAGTGTTCTCCTAGGGAATGACTGTTTTTAAAGTTTCTTCTGGGTATATGCATTTCTTGGCTCTTATGACCTTTATGTCTCTAGGATTATCTTCAGTGACAAGGTCATGGTTGGCTTTACTTGGTATTGGTGGCTTGGAAAAGGGGAAGGATAAAGAAAGTAACAAAGAAAAGCTAAAAAAGAAAAAAAAAAAGGTGGGGTGGGGGACCATCAGAAGATAGTGTCACCAGTGTAGAGTCCTAGATTTTATGCATATTGATGGATTTAGACCCTGCTGGTGCACGGGCAGGTGGTGGGCCCATGGTGGAGTCACTTGGGCTGGGGAGTGTGGCCTTTAGGAGCCCGTGAAACAGTCCCTCACCTGTTCTGAGCTATTCTTATGATCAGGAGACCCACCACACTGTTTCTGGGATGCCAAGCAGGGGCAGGCAGGCCCCTGCTGCTGGCGATCCTGCTGGGAGGCAGCCGGGCAGGCAGTAGAGTCCAGTGGCTTCATTTTCAAGAATAGCCATCATCAAGAAATCAAATAATAATAAATGCCGGTGAGGCTGTGGGGGAAAAGGACCTCTTCGACATTGTTGGGAATGTAAACTGGTACAACCACGATGGAAATCAGTATGGAGATTCCTTGAAAAACTAAAACTTAAAATTCCATTTGATCCAGCTATTCCCCTTTGAGGTATCTTCCAGGAAGAATTAAAGACATAATATTATAGTGAACCATTCACAGCAATGTTTATAACAGCACAACTCATAATAACTAAATCTTGGAAGCAGCCTGTATATCTATCAACAGATAAAGAAAATGTGGTATTTACACACAATGGAGCACTACTCTGTTACAAAGAAAGCTCAATTTGAGTCATTTTTAGGCACATCAATGCACCTTGAGATTAAAATGTTAAGTGAAATAAATCAGACACACAAGTTTAAATATTGCATGGTTTCTCTTATATGAGAAGCTGGAAATATAAAGAAAGAGCAAAATAAAAGTTAGATAATAGGAAGTAGGGAGATATATCTTTCTCAAGTGGGAAGAGGACCAAGAGATGGAGGGGGGGGAGGAGAGGAGGGAAAAGAGATGAAAAAAGGAAGTAAGATGTGTTATGTACAAGGACTAACTCCACACAGGGAGTGTGGTCATTATGTACTGTTAGCCTGTACTAATAAATAAAAAGTTGAATGAAATGTTGGGATGATAGATGCAGCCCTAGTCTAGGCCATCCTTGTGCGGGGCCTCATTCTTTTGTATATGACTACCCTGAATCCTGATGCTCACATAGGAGGTAGGGTTTACTGCTCCCACACAGAAATCAAGGAAATGGGGGGAGACTTAGTCTCTCATCTCAACATCATTCTCAGCAGGTAGCTGCTTCTATCTTTCTAACTCTGGACCAAGCTCTTGATAACACTCTAACAGAAACTATTTTGTGTGTTCCTCACAAACATTAGCTACTTTAGAACAAAATCTCCTGGCAAATTAGGGAAGATTTGGTGATGTGTACACTTTTACTTTTCAGTTTTGGCATAAGGAATCCATAACAGTTATTCTTTTACATCTTTTTGCTCTTCAAAAACAACTTTAGGGTCATAGGAATACAATCAATGTGAATACAAAATGTAGTTATTTTAAAAGATGGTTGGTGTTTTGGGGGGCTGGTGCTTGGGATTAAACTCATGGCCTTTGCTTGCTAGACAAGCACTCTAACATTTGAGCTAAATCCCCGACCCTAAGATGGTTGGCTTTTATCAGGCACGTTTCCTATTACAGAATTTCACTGCTTTGAGTTCACCCATAGCCAGGCTTAAGGCTTTTAGGTGTGTTGGTAGTCATACCTAATTTGTCACTGATTTGGTATTAAGGCAAGTGAGCTGTTTCATGGAAAGTAAAGAGTTAATTTGTCTCCAGAGCAACAGCAGTTGTTGTGCAATAAGAGCGTATTTGTTGTAACAGTGCTGAGTAACCAGGGAGGGCAGGGTGGGAAGTCTTCCTAATACATATCCTGCCACCACCCATCAGCATGTAAGGCTGGCCCACTACGAACCATGCTCCGTGTAGCTATGGGGACACCCCATTTCATCTTTGCAATTATTTTCTGTGCATAATGGGTGATTTCCGAAGGCTGTTCCTTTCCAGCAGAGAGACAGAAGTGCAGTGTGTACAGCTTGTTATCAGGGGGCACACTGGCCACGTGGTTGTGGGACTACTTGTGGAAAAACTGGGGGTGACTCTGGGGCTGTGGGTTTGCCTTTGTGTAGAGAAGCAAACAAAACCCAGGGAGGGCTGGTTAAATGGACACGCTGCAAACAGTGGCCAGGTCGGTGAGGAGGGTGAGCTCAAGGCTGCTGGGAGGTGCCTCGGCACATCGGGAAGAGTGGTCACATCAATGGCAGAAGGCCACCAGGGCTCAGCTCAGTGGGTTCCGACCCTGAAGACAGGTGACTGTGTGTCCTGCTGAGTGGAGGAAGGATAAGTTCCCTGATGGCAGATTAAGTAGAAAAAAGATGCACACGTGTATCGTATGCACGAAGGCCATCCCAGAGTGTAGATTCTCACCAGCCCAGCCCGAGTCAAAAATTGACACCACTTTCTGCAGGGGAGGGGGAGAGCAGGGAATGTAGACGATTTCAGGCAATGGTGAATTATTTTTAGGCAAATTCAGTGGGATTTGGTAAACATCCAGTGGCCAAGGACAAAGTCTGTGGGCTCTGCCCGAGTTGGTAATGGTTTCTAAATGAGTCTTCTTGGAATACTGAATAGGAACTAAATGTAAGAAAACAGAAGTGCTGATTCTGTCCAAGGTGTCCACAGGGACAGGTTTTAGTCTTTCTTCCTGCAATGAAGGTTTGTTAAATACAAACTTGGGGTGGGGCCAAGGGATAACTGCTTTCTCTCTCGGTGAGAACAGACTTTACACAGGCAGGAGCTGTCACAGGAAAGTCTCTTCTGGCATCTGCTACTTTCCATGCTTCGTTAATTTAACATGATCAGCTCTCCAGGGAGTCGTAATTGGGGTGACCATCCCTGGATTCCTTCGTCGTGAGTAAGCAACACGCCAAAGTGCCACAAGACACAGCAATGTCCCTGCTGTCTTGCTTGCCCTAGGAAGCCAGTTGTCTGACCTGGGCTGGGCTAGGACATGCACATGCCTGTGAGGGCACATTCCGGCCTCCACAGGGCCTGACTCTGCACTGGCCCTGCTTCTCTCCAGGACACCTGCTGAGGGCACAGGCTGCGAGCTGCTGCCTGGCACCCAAGGGCTCCTCTCTCTGTGTGCTACCTTCTGCCTAAAATGTTCTCTCCTTTTTTCCTTCTGACTCCTTATCGAAGTCTCCATTTCCTTTTCCCCAAGAGGCAGGCTGGTTTCCACAGAGCGTTGTCAGATTTCTTTTTTGGCGATTTAGCGTAAATTAGGGTTAGGAAAATGCAAAGATTAGGGAAATACAAAGTTCTGTAGAACCGGGAAGTATGGGATCACTTCCCCTTCTCTCTGTCTGTCCTTCTCACTAAAAATACCACCATGCAAAACCGGACTGCAAACTTTTCCTCAGCGGTTTTGATATTAGTAGACTGAAGCTCTGGGGCATCAGAAAAGCCAAGTTTCATTTAAGTGAATCAGTGATTTTTCCTATATCATTTTTGGGGTAAGACTGACAAACTTAGGTCAAAAAGTGTCCCACTGGGAGAAGACCACGTCCTGCGTGGAGCATTGTAACACACTTCCTGTCTTCTCCCCGCCACCTGGCCGTTCCTGCTGACCGGGCCCTGCTCCCTCCTCTGTCCCTGTGTGACCTACCGTAGCCGATGGCGACGGCCATCTGCCTGGGATTTTCTGTCCTCTTAGACCACTTGATGGCATTTGTTGTACATTCTTGATGTGACCAGTTACTGTTCACTTCCTCGTAGTGCCTGGTGCTTTGCATGGATGTCTGAGCAGGGGTGAGTGCAGGAATAGGATTCAGTTTACTTGTTAGTCACTTCTTCAGTTGAGCGTCTCAGAATTCAAATGAGGGAAATTAGCAAGTCACCTCAGGACTAACATTTCCAGTGTGGAAATGGTAGAAACTACTGTACTTTCAGTCCCGCCCCTCGGAGGGAGAGTCCTGGATGTGTAACGGTGTCACATAATAAAAGACCTCCAGATTTCCTGGAGAAATACGGGTTCTAGGGGGTTAGGGAAGGAGGACAGCAACTCATCTGAAAAATATGAATCGAAAGGGTCAGTGACCTTAGAAAACTTAGAACAGAGTACTTGCAACTGAGTAGGTGGGGCTGTGCTGTGTGTCTTACTACTGTCTGTCCAAAAGCCTGGGCGAGCAGATTCCAATTTCATGTTCCAAAATAACTGAACTAAATGGTCCTGAAAGGGCTCCTTTCCGCCTTCATATTCAGGATCACAAACCTTTGCAGTGAAGTCTGTGAATTTGCCTCCCCCGCAGTATGTCTGGGGCTGGGCGGGGGTCACAGAAGTCTCCGGTGCCTCAGTTCGTTTCCGGTCCGGGACAAGAAGGTGCCCACCCCGATGCCCTTACTAGCGCACAGCTGCCGGCCCCCATCCTCCCTTCCTCCACTCTTCTACAGGTGCTGGTTCCTCCCTAGTGATGATTCAGGTGCTAACAACTGTCCAGGTTTGCAGGATTCATTTCATTTTGTGGCCACTGTGTGTGCCATTAACCTCGAGGTGGCAGGGCACCGGGTGAGGCGTTGGTGATTGCGTAGACCTCTGGGTTTTCCCGAGCCTCTCCCAGGGCAGGGTAGACACCCTCCCGAGGCAGAAAGATGAGCAGGAGGACCTCTGACCTGAGGCTCAGTCTGGAAGGGGGGTGGTGGTCATGCTTGGTGCTTGCAGCACTGCATAAGATGCCTGTTATTGCCGCATTTCAGGGAAGGGTGGTGAGGCACAGGGGCCTAGGGGAGCGAGACTTAGCCTGCTCTGCCCCTTCCAGGAGTGGCGCTGGCCAGGTCCTCACTGCGAGAGGCGGAAGTGCCGCAGCTGGGGGGCTTGGCGGGCAGACGTCCTCGGGGTTCAGCCCGACAGTCTCCGGCAGCCGTCTTCTCCCACATCCTCCTACAGCACTCCGCTCCTTGTGGAGTCACTGATCCCAGCCTCACACCCTCCTCTAATCCTGCCCAACTGCAGAGGCACCGCCTCCAAATTCACTCAGGTCCTTCTCAGCACAGGTATCTGGGCAGGCAGGCAGGAGACGCCACCTCCAGTCTCTAAGGAGAGGAAGAAGTTCGTTCTAGTGAGGCGAGAGCACGACAGAGGTCTCGAGCCTCCTAATAGCATCTGCATGCCCAGGAATGTCGGGGTCATTTTAGCATTTCTGAAGCATGAGGCAGGAAGAGCCAGGGTGGGAGGATTTGAGCCTAGAAGACTTAGATAGAGCAGGGGCTGTTTGTTATCTTGCTCTTTAAATTATTTATACTGTACCTTAGGTTTCTCATCTAAGAGAAGCCGTGTGATATTTAAACTTATGTGTCTGATACATTTCACTTAACAATATGGTCTTAAGGTGCATCTATTTTCCTACAAATGACTCAAGCTTATCCTTCTTTATGCAGAATAGTACTCGACTGTGTGTAAATACTGCATTTTCTTTATTCATCTGTTGATGGGCATAAAGGTCACCTCCAAGATTCAGCCATTATGAGTTGTGTTGCTATAAACGGGGCACACATGGATCGCTGTAACACAGTGTCTTTGATTCTTTTGGGAAGATGCCCAGCAGGGGACTAGCTGGGTCGAATGAGATTTCTAGTTTCAGTTCAACTCTTACAGGTGCTGCATGACTTGGATGGGCTTACGACCTGGTAAAACCACGGATGTTGACAGTCCCATGCCTGGACTGTGCACCTGATGCACCTAACCCATCACGTGGCCAGGTTCCCACCACACCCACATAGTGCTAGCCCTGGAAGAGATGCAGACTCACACCACAGTTCCTAGTGAGTGTGAACCCTCCTGCACCCCTGTGTAGTCTGCACTCCTGTCACTATGGCCTCTGTCCCTGCTGGCTCCGAGGCTGCACAGCCGCCTTCCCAGCTCCCGGAAGCCTCCCTTCCTGTCCCCAGCTCCTTAGGAGGAGTGATGAGATGCTGAACACAAATGCACTCTCTCTCCAGGAGGAAACCCATGCTCCCTCGACTCCAAGCACTTTCTCAAGCTTGCTGCCAGACTGGAGGGTGGGGGCCCTGCTTCTCACGCCCAGTGTGCTTCTGCCCTGGCCACTAGGCAGGTTCTTACAGGGAGGTACGAGGTGCCTAACCTCCACTGGGCTCGTAGTGTTCTTTTTGTCCTGAACAAAATCAATGGGCCATGCTGAGGCCTGGACTGGTTCAGGGGTACAGGACAGGGCCATGGGGCTCGGGTGTGGTCACACGGGACAGCCTGTTCTTGTGTGTGGTACAGGCGGGTCTGTATTTTTAGTCCTGCCCTGTTCTGCCAAGACCGGCAGGGCCTGACGATGAAGGATGGGCTGCTGGTCCTGGTGACAGCCTGTCGCTTAGAGCCAGGCAGCAGCTGCCACAAGTCCTTGTGTGCTGCAGGGAGGGAAGGGCATGGACTTCGTTTTGGCCCACAGAACATTCCGGGGCACAGAGGAGCACCCCACAGTGCATGTACATGAGGATGTGTGGATGCAGAATGCACCCTGTGAACTCGCTATGGAGGCATCTGAGGCAATATTGCAAGATTTTTTTTTTTTAATTAAAGAATAACACTTAAATTTTTCTGTCTTTAAATTGCAATTAAAATATTTACATTTGATATGTGCATCTAACACAATCACTTACCAAAATAGTGAGCATTAGGACTTACAATCGTTCTGGCTGATTCTCCCTCTGCTCTCTGAGTTATGTGCTGAGTAAAAAGAACGTTTTTCAGACCTTCACAGAACAAACTGGGCCAATGAATGAAAACCCAGAAAGACACCTTCTCACAACCTGTAAGCACACAAATACCAAAGCGTCCTTCGCTCTGCACCAACCGTGTGCATTGTGCCTTCATCTGTGTCTTCCCTTTTCCCAGCAGTGAGCTGCAGTCACAGGAAGTCTGCTCTGGCACCAGCTGGTCGTGTCTCTAGCATCCCCTCCTGTCTTCCCAGGTGTTGAAAGGGCGGCTCTCTGGGATGGCGCAGGACACCTCCCTGCTGCCCAGATCCACCTTTGCTCTTCTGCTTTCCACCAAGTGGCAGCGGCCATCTTCACTGCTCCACAGCCCTGCCATAGCAGCCTCCCTTCACCGATGGCCACGGGGTGCCATGATGGCCACATCGGCTCCATGGGCCCCTGAACGGGCTTCTCCCCTGCTGATGTGAACTCAGAAGGGCAAGGAGCATGCCCTACTCTAGCAGCTCCTGGCTTCTAGCACTTAGGAAGCCCTCTGCATATGTTGCTAAATTAAATAAATGGCCCTGTTGTCCCCAAGGTGCCATTACCAAGTGGGCCTGGCAGGGCCACGCTCATGGATCCCCAGTGAGGCACCAGTTTGAGTGATGGCATGGATGTGAATGGCTTGGGATGGCACTTATTCTAAAGTAATCCAGTTAAGGTTCAGGCTGCTTTTGCTCAAGGTCTAAATTAGTGAGGTTTTATTTCATTTTTATTATATTCTTACTGGAAAAATAAAAGGCTTTATTTTTCTAACCCTTTACATGGAATTTAAAGTAGATGCTCATTCTGTTATTAGCTTACTATCTGTGGTAATCTTCACATGTGCACATGCAGACAGCAGACACACGGAGACACACACAGACATGTATGCAGACACACAAAGAGACACAGAGAAGCACATAGAGATCCACGTACAGACACGCAGATGCACATGCAGAGACCTAGGCAGACACACAAACATACAGATGCATGTGTGCAGAAATACACACTCTAACACACACGAAGACACATACAGATGTACAGACACACACAATCACATGGTCAGGCATACCAGGTGTGATCAAAGTATGCAGTGAATGTTTAAATTTTAAACATTTATTACGGCGAAAGGCACATTGTCATCAATCCCCTTGAAATCCTCTGCCTCACTTTGAGCACACTTATCCCATTCTTCTTGCCACTTCTGAAGCAGCTCTTCCGTGAGCTTCAGTGGCGCTGTCATGGCTGCCTCAGTATCCTGAATTAATTCAAAATGTTTAGCTTTCGTGGTCATTTTGACTGTGGGGAAGAGCTGGAAGTCACGTGGTGCCAGATCCAGTGAGTAAGGGGGATGAGGACACACCATATTTTTATTTGACAGGAAATTAATGTAAATGCTTTGCATTGATTCAGAACATTAAGGTGGCCACAAAAAGATACTCACAAGAGAGGACTTCCAGAACTGCTTCAGACAGTGGCAAGAACAACGGGGTAAGTGTGTTTGAAGCAAGAGAGAGTATTTTGAGGGGGATTAATAGCAATGTGTCTTTTATTGTAATCGTTTGAAGTTTGTATTTAAACATCTACTGTTGATCACACCTCCTAAATGCGCAGCAATACAAGCACACACCCAGACACACACCTGCACACTTCCACATGCACACATTTCAATGCACATAATTCATAGTCCACTTTATTTCATGGTCTTCACTGTCCCGTAGTTTTAGGTGACCTGTTTCCTCCCTGATGAATTCTTAACAAATGTTTCCCTACTATCCTGCTTATTCCATCCTGGAATTTGGCCTTTCAGGTATAATCAAGATACGAAGTCCTTTGACAAGCACTTGAATCTGAAATTTGAAGTTGAAATATAGCTGATGCTTTTTTTGGTGGGGGGTGCTGGGGCTTGAACTCAGGGCCTCGAGCTTGCCAGGCAAGTGCTCTACCACTGAGCTAAATCCCCGGCCATGCTGATGCTTTTTATATTACGTATTTTTTATTAATTGCACTGACACATCAGGAACATGGTTGGCATCCTGCATGCGCTCTTCATTAACAAGCTAGATGATCTTTAATGACTGACTTTTCTCTGAATACACAACAGAATACTATGTAAATGAAAGTGAGGAAATACTCCACACAAGAGGAGCATAAAAACATGAAATGACACATAGAATATGTCGGTGTCCTATTTCAGTGTACCCTGAACTAATGACTGTTAGTCTGGATCTAGAATGAAGTTACTAAGTAAGTGGCTAGTGGAAGCAACACTGTGAGGGTGCGGTTTAAACTGTGTGGGAAAGTAAAGTCAGGATGGACCTTCACAGAACATCTGTGTTCAGACTGGTCGGGAGACATCTCTCTCATTTCCACCCCTGGCCGAAGAGCTTTGCTAGGTCAATTCACCTCCTTATTTAGAATCAACAGAACTTAATTTCTTTGAAAGTCACCTTTAATTCTTACTCTTCCTGGATTCAGATGAAGCGTTCCTTTAATTAACTCAAACTGTGCGGATACAGATTATCTGTAAATCCATTTATATTATAAATCTTGCTTCATGTACCAACAGGAATTAATAGGGGTTCAGTACTGTTTAAGTTAACTATTGAATGGCATGAAGTGGATTTTTAGAGATATTTTCCTCGGCACAGTCCACACCCATCAAAGACAGGGCTGTACCGTTTTTACAGGTTCTGGAAATGAATAAGGAGACAAAGTCTGAAACAATAGAAAACCTTAACCAGACAATAATATCTTCCCTCCATCAAATTGTGTGTGTGTGTGCACATGCGTACACACACGCACACACACTCTGAAAGTTGAGGGATATTCTGATCTACATATTAGAGTATCCCCATGCTAGGTCATAGATTCAAAGATATTTGTTCATGTCAACTGCATTGTTGATGAGCGTCTTATTTTCAGACGCAATAACTAATAAGAATCACACCAAACATATTTGGGGCTTACTGCATGCAGCCACTGTTGACATATTATCTCAATTAATCCTCACTGCGAACCTATGTAAGATATTGCTTCCCTATTAGAGCAACCCCATCAGTGCACCAAAGAGCCTCGATATCGCACTTGACTCCTAAAGCACATGAACTTAATTCACTTCATGTTCAAGAGTCTCTGATTGTGTTAGTTTTATTTTAAACAGTGACCAAACTCCCCAGTTCCACAAGCTCACTCTTCATTGTGGCTGAACACTTAAATTCTAGGCTCGAAGTACGACGCATACAAAAACTATGTAAAATAATCAGCTAAGGAAACAGGAAGTTCCAAGAAATGTTATAATACTCTTGAAGGTGTGTACTGTGGAGCGTTAGAAATACAGGCAGGAAAATAAAGCCCATGATGACAGCACTCGGGGATGTGACTCGAGGGTATTTCTGTGTGGTCAGGCCGCAGCGGCCGACACCACCCGCCCCTCTGCTGCTCCTGCCTCTTGCGGAGGAGTCACACTCAAAAGTCCGCATGTTTTGCCAGAGCAAATGAAGGGACAGCTGTTTCCATCCTGCTCTCCCTCGCCCCCACCAGACGCGTGCCCTTTCCTACACCTTCTCTCTCCATGCAGACCTTTGCGCTCCTCTGTGCTCTGAGCATCCCAGTTCCTCGTTCCAGAGCTCTGACTTCCACTCGGCCTCCTTTCGGCTCCTCCCGCCCTGCTCTCCCCTCGCGCTCCCGTCCGCCAGCCCCGGGATCTCGCTGGTTATTCCAGCTCGCCTGGTCAAACTGGGCAGAAGTCACGGGCTGGAGACCAGTGTTCTATTTCTTCATGTTTTAAGTATTTATGGTTAGAATTACATGGTACAAAACACGGCCAGTGATTTCCTAGAAGACAGTCTGCTTTTGAGACGTCGTCTACTGTATGTTTCTATGTGTCCAGGATGAATTTTTTTAGTTTATCCCCTTCAGCGTTTCCTATATTTGTAAATTGGCGTTTCACCATATTTGGGGAATTTTTAGACATTTTTATGAATGTTTCTCTCTTATCTCTGCTGTATAAACGTCAGTGATACGAATCTGAGAACTTTTGATTGTGTCCTCTAAGTCTCTGGAACTCCATTTTTTCCTTGCTTTTATTCATGTTGGACAATTTTTATTGCTTGTTCTTCTGGGTCACTTAATCTTTTTTCTTCCATCTCTGTTCTGTCATGAATTTTTAAATTTCAGACATTGTCTTTTCTGATTTAAAAAATTCAGTGTGGCTCTTTTGTTTCTCTTCAGGAACTTCTATCTTTCTTTCTGTTCATTTTGAGGATTCAGAGAAAGTGGTTCTAACAGCAGCTTTAGAACCTGGAACACTACCTGTGGGCTGGTGCAATTTTCCGATTGCCGGTTCCTTTGAGAATCAGTCAGATTTTCAAGGTTGCTATTCTATCAGGTAATTTTAGGTTATATTATAGGTGTCTGTGAATATTATAGAGTTTGACTTTCCATACTGTCAGAGTTCTCTAGAGAATGCGGATCTGTTGCTGTTCCCACCAGCAGTGAGCCTTCTTGCTGTGCCCTTTGCTCTGCCCCCTGAGGTGGAGTTTTCAATGCCATTTCCCGTTAGGAAGCCCTGGCTCTGTCCTGCATGTCCTGTGTCCTGGAGCGTGGGTCACGTGGGATGTGCTCTTGTCCTGGGTGTTTTTTTTTTTTTTTTTTTTTTTTTTTTTTTTTTTTTTTTTACTGTGATTTAGTTCTCTAACACTTTGCTCTACTTCTTTGGGCATTTTCTGTGCTTGTGCAACTTGGGGGTAAACTTGGTGCTTGTGCAGGTTCAAACATAGAACTTAAGAGTCTGTCCGGCAGCTCTCTCCCTGTGGATTTCCTTCACATCCTTTGGATGCCGGGCCCCTTTCCCAGTGTCTTGGGCCCAAAGGATTGAATTTTCTCAGAGTTTTGTCCTCCCACCCTGTGGCAGTTCCACGCAACTGTGCTGTAGAGGAAGGAGCAAGACAAAAGAGAAAGGATTCCTCCACTATTTGTAAAATGAAGACCCCTTCTCCTGCCTGCAGATTCATGTTTGAAGCTGAACTGGAGGCAGGATAAAAAGGAAAAGAGACAAACATGAGGCTCCCTCCACTCTGGCTTCCAGGGAGCCCCCTTTCTGCATCTCTAGCCAGAATGGTGGATTCCTTAATACTGCTCACTTTTGCATCTTCTGCACCGTTCCTAAGTGGGCTTTGCCTTCAGGCCAAACCGAGAAAAGTAAAACAAAACAAAACAAAACAAAAAAACCCCCAAAGCATAGAAACTCTGTGAAGCTGAATCAGTCTTTCTTCCCTCCTTGATCCACTTCCTATTACGCCTCACTCCTCTGACAGGTGTTTGTGGATTTTGTGTGAGTTTCACTGTGGTCCAGGAATGACCAACAGGCTTCTTCCTTGGGCCACTCCAGAGTGTCTTGGCCCCAAGCTTTTCGTAAATGAAAGGAATGAAAATGAAATGTGTGAGGTCCGCCAGTTATGTAATGAACTCTGGTAGGACAGGGATGGCAGATACCTGGTCCACAGTCTTCTACTCTCACTCCGCACACTCAGAGCTGGCCCTGGTACAGTTGTCCCTTGGTGTCTGCGGGGATGCCTTCCAGGACGCTGTGGATCCCCCAGCTGTGGTTGCTCAGGTCCCTTATGTAAATAGGGTGGAATTTGCAAAGAACCTACGCGTATCCTCCAGCTTACCCAACGTAATACAAATGCTATCTAAGTTGTTTTACTGTATTCTTTAGGGTATAATGATAAGAAAAAAGTCTGAACATTTCCCTTACAGATGCAGTTTGTTCTCAGGTATTTTCTCCCCGAGGCTGGTTCTGTCCTCGGACCCAGGACCTATGCATGTGGAGGACAGCTGTGTCTGTTACTGCTGGGCTCCCCAGCATGCTCCCTGGTGGACCTGGAAGCCACTGCAGTGGGCAGGGCTGGTACCTGGGGAAAAGCTGCCCTTTCGTGCCTATCTGCAGACGTGCTTAGCCGCACAGAACCTCCAGCCTTCCTTTCCCATTTAACTGTGGTGGCTTCTCTTCTCGTTTTGCCTTCCCATCTTCCTTTCTCTAAGATTCTAGCAGAGTGATGTATTTCATCTTGGAAGGCAAGCTTGTTGAGAAAAATAATTCCTGACTTTTCAATAAAGTTTCTGTATTTGCTTTAAAAATTATAATATGTTTTTATTGGCCTCCAATTGACTAATATGTTTCACTGAGCTTTTCCCATTTACACCAACAAGAATTCATTTTAGTGTAGTAGCCTTAGAGAAATGATGAATTTGTTTAATAGATTGGTAATTATCCTGCTCAAAAATGATCATTAAAATTCCTTTTCTTTTGATTACTACATATCACCAAACCCACAGTCCATTTATCACCAGCTGCATCCATTAATTAAGTCTTGCTTGTCCTTGACTAAGGCACTCCTGCACTTCTTATTTTGACTCTAAGTATAAATATTAATCAAAAGTGGTATTTCTTAACTATACCCAATATAAAATTTCAGACTTGCTTAGAAAGCAGAGCTGTACAAACTTTATTTATGGTTTTTCTGTCCATTTTTTATTGCCTTAGAATATTTTCCACTTGAGCCATGATCTAAACAAAAGTGTCCCTTTTTGTTGGGGTGTTGGGGTGACTTATTAATCCACTTTCAATAGATCCCTCTTGTGCAAACATCATCCTGGAAGTAAGTGCGAGGCAGTGTTTGTAAGTAATGTGAATGCTTTTCGAGTCTCTGCATTCAGTGTGAGACAGCTCTATGTGGCCCTGCTGGGAGGAAACTCTGGGTATTCCCACTTGCAGAACGGGAAATCTGGTCAGAAAAATGAGCCCTGCAGGGGATGTAGTGTGTGTGTAGCACAGATCCCGAGCCTGAGTTATGGAAGGTCACCAACGTGGACGTCTCTGAGTCCAAGGTCATCTGATAACAACTCCTGTTTCAGATAATTCGGGACCCACAGTCTGGAACTCCAACCAGCATTGCTGTGACGGAGATCAGAGAAATGGATTGGGGCAGAGCAGGTCATGCAGGACAGCGGGCCACATACACCATCTAAGTGTGTTTTTCTCTCCTCCTTTTCTCTGGGTCTCCAGTTTACCGCGGTTTCTGGGCAGTGCTGATGCTCCTCGGTGTGGTGGCTGCTCTGACCGCCAGCTTCCTGATCATCTGCGCGGCCCCCTTCTCCAGCCACTTGCTGTTCAGAGCCGGCGGGGGCTCCTACATCGCCGCAGGTATGTGGCTGCAGCTCTATTTAGATCTCGGGTTGGGTCCTCAGCTTTCCCAGAGATGCCTTGGCCCTGCTTGGACCCACTTAGCGGTTGGGGCCTCGGACCCCTTGATTCTCATCATGGGAATGAGGACATTGAGATTAGAGGGGCAGATTCGCTCCCAGCTCTGTAAGAGCCTTGATCTCTCTTGTTCTATTAATTTTCCATCTGTAAAAGGTGGGCCACAGCGTGTCTCTCCATAACATTTCAGGATATATGTACACTTTCTGTATACCCTTAAAAACAGTCCTATAATTATATTTTTGAAAAAAATATATTTTTGACAAACATATCATTATGACTTATTTATCATAAGTAAAAACAATCATTTTGTACATTGTCACTCAGTTTTCTATTTATTTATGTATTTTTCATTTATTTATTGTGACAGGGTCTCGTTAAGTTGTTAAGTTGCTAAGTTGCTTGAACTTGTGATCCTCCTGCCTCAGCCTCCCAGAGTGCTGGGATTACAGGCACATGCCACTGTGCCTGGCTATGTTCTCTTAATTGTGGTTTCCCTGTGTTATCTAAACACATTTTCTTCTGTTTAAATCTGCATTTAGTTTAGTCACTTTTCCAAGTAGTCTTATTCCTGGTAAAATTATCACACTACAAATAGAAAAAAAAATAATTGAATAGACAAATCTTGTGAATTTTAAGCCTTTTTCATTTAATTAGGAAGTAAAAGTCAGATAACTGTCATGAAAATACAAGCACGATGCTGTTATTTATAAAGATAGCAGTTCTAGTAAAGCAGACGAACTCCAGTGTGACTGAGGCCAGGTGGTCCAGGCTTATGCTGTACGGTGACATCACACCGGGACAGCGTAGGGACAGACTCAGGAGAGGAACAGGGTGGAGAGTTTTATTGTCTTTATAATCTTTGCAAGGATGGCTTGTGATGCTGCCCGCCCTGATTTGTAGCGGTCAGTTGGGCAAACTGTTCGCATAATGTTTCGCTTAGTTCTGCATAAGGACTAAAAGGAATCATCAGTACAGACCTTCTGTTAGAGATTTTAAAAATCACTGGGAGAACACCCTATTTACCTGGTTCTGTCTTTTTTCTTTTACTTCAACTCTTTTTTTCCACTAGAATTACCCACTGAGCTCAGAGTTTTTAATAGCCCTATTTTATGGGGATAGAAATGATGCATGTGATTCGTGTGTAATTCAGCAGCATTTTAGTCTATTCACAGACACGTGCAAGTATCCTCACCATCTGATTTCAGAATGTTTTCATCACATCACAATGAAACCTCATCTCCCTTCTCTTCTGCTCCGTGGCAGCCTTGCGAAACCTGATCTTTCTGTCTCCATGACTCTGCTTCCTCTGGACATTTCACATAAATGGAATCCCAGAATCTGCAGGCTTCCTGTTTGGCTTCTTTCACTTAGATCTTACAATTTATAGTGCCTCTTCTTTCAAACCCGTTAAACCCCTTAGCGTCTTCTTTCCCCGATAGTTTTTCTCTGCGAGACTCTACCCTTGCCTCAAAGTGCTAGCGAAGGTACATATTTGTCTACGGTCTTCCTAGAGATAAGAGCATACGGCTTTCTACTAAAATGTGTGAATGCTTGTTTCTCTCATTCCCTGAGTTTGTTTTTTAATCTCAGTTCACAATACAGGGAACACGTAGGAGGAGGAGTAAGTACTAACGCACGATGGGCGGCACAGTTGTTTTAAACGTGTTCTGATCCTCGGTTTGGTCCTGTTAGGAAATTTATGTCTTCATGTATGTGTGGGCATTTACTGAAAATTGACTGTTGTTCAGTTTTTCATTTTATAATTTGTTCAAGAGAGTAGTACATCCAAAGAGTTATGTTTGGCTGAGAACTCTGTAGGACGGTAACTCATTTGCCACGTACTCACAAAGTCACATGCGCGTGCTCTGTGGGCTTTCTTTGTTCGCTGAATCTGCGGCAGCCTGCGCTAAGGGACCGGGGTCCGCTTCTTGGTACTTGATGCAGATGGAGCCCGTTCTGAAAGATACTAAACCAGGTGGTCATGAGAACATGCCCTTCAAATGTGACTTTTAGTTTCCTTGATGGCACAATTCTATATAGCTTGCATGTGACTGTTCATCTTATAAGAGGAGGGAGAGACAGAGAGGCAGAGATAGAGAGAAAAAGACAGAGAGGCAGAGAGACAGAGATAGAGACAGGCCTGATTCTGCTGCATGAGCTACAATATTATTATGTACTTTATTGTTTGGGGCAGGAGGGGCACAGCCCTTGGGGATGGCGATGGTTGACTGTCAAGTAACGATTCTTATCATCAGACACAATCTTTTAAGCTTTCTCCAAGCTAGTAAATCATCCTGAACTTGAACACTTACTGACTGAAGGATTTTAAGACTCTTGTCATTGTCTATTATAGCACGTGCTGATAATGTGGACAGGCGGTTTCTCCTTCAGGGCTGGGCCCTGACAGCGACAGCGTGGGGTGACAAGGAGAACGTGGGGTATTCCTCTTGTCCTGGGTCTGCCAGCCAGCCCAGAGGCTCCAGTGTCAGCTGGAACCCAGAACTATGCCTAGAGTCACTTGTGGAGTAAATTAAATTGAGCGTCTAATGCTCCCTTTGGTTGGATTTGATGTTTTCAAAGTGAAGGGCTCTGACTCATTGTGCCAAGCACTACAGAGTCTCTTGCATTCTGGGGCTCGCCTTGTCAGGGCTGGCCCGGGCCTCCGTGCCTGCCCTGAGCCAGCCCTGTGCTCCGCAGGGAAGTCAGGGATAGGTGTGGCTTCAGCTTGGCGTGCGGTGGCTGCTTCCTCAATGCCATAGATATGCCCAACTCTTTATTTAGACAGACGGTCTCAGGTGAGGACAGAACGAAATTCCAAATGCCCCTCGCAGGGCACGTGGCACCAGCAGAAGCCTGTTTTTAGGCATTCCGTGCTTGGCACAGGCATGCTGCCAAAACTGCTGCGGGGGCAGCCAGGGTGGCCCCGGCATTCCCCGGGCCGGTTGGCAGGCTCGAAGACGGGTCAGCAGGCGCGTGCTGCCGCCCCTGGCCCAGCAGGTCCTTCTCAGGCTGGGCGGACCGCGCACGTCCTGAGATGGGTTGGTTCTGGGCAGAGCATATGGTGTTTGTGAGGACCACTCCAGTCAGCATCTCAGGGAATCCTCACCCTTGCGCAAGCCTGGGCAGCTGCTGTGATTCTTTTGGTGTGGACTCGTGGGGAGTGCGACACTCAGAGCTGACATCTGTATTCGGGCCAGAAGACTCGACCCGGGTTTCCTGGCATGCTGCCTACAGTTTTCCCAAGTCCAGGGCACCAGGCTTTATCTAGTGTGCTGGGAAGAGTGTGGGAGGAAACCCCTGTTCATAACAACCACTGGTTCCCACACCTGCCAGCCAGATGTGCTTCCTGTGGCGCAGAGACCACACCACCCTCAAGTTTCTGTAGGGACTTGCTCTGTAGACTCGATGGCACCTGCCAGTAGCACGTCTAAGCATTTTCCTATAAAGTTGTCCAGATACTGATACTAGGACAAGATGGGAAGACTTTCCTTCAGATTTTAATGAGGGTTTCTTAACATCCCACCTGGCCTTTTATATGAAATACCAAGTGCCAGAGTCAGTCGCCCTTGCTCTGTGTTCCACAGGAAAGATTTGTGAAGAGTTTGCATTACAAAAATGTTCCTACTTCTCACTCAGATTCTCTGAGGAAGTTTATTTCCTCTGACTTTACTTTTCAGTTGAAATGCGTGTAGCAGGTTCTCAGCATCCCTTTCCACAAAGGCACTCAGATGGGAGGTGACCTGTGACTCCAGGGACGGGACTGGGGGACTGAGCCCCAGGGAAGAGTTTCAGAGCTGTGTCTCCAGAAAGAGCCTCGGAACTATGCCTGCAGAGAGGGTGGTGGCTGTCCTGAGTCCCAGCCACCAGGCTCCTGCGCCCCCTTGTTGGGGACATTCTGGGTTGGTCACAAGCTAACTTCTGCCTCCACAAATCTAGGGAGCAAGAGCCAGCTCAACAATGACTGATGGAGATTTCCCGGGGGACACCGGACTTCAAATCTGAATAAATGCTTCCCCACACCCTCCTTTAAAAAACACGCTGTTCTTCTGAAAACAAGAGCTGCAGACCTGGCACGAAGAGCTTCGAGTCACATGACATATTATGGGGCATAATTCATCCTTGTTAATTTCAGGGAGTTTTGAGATGTGTAAAACCACGCGATTCCCGCTGGCCTATAAATAGCGTGTCTGGTCTGGAATTAGACTCCACACCAGGGAAAGGCAGACTGAGTTCCCATGTGCTTTACTCTGCTTCTCCCAACTGTGGGCATCATTAACATCCACTGTTTACTGAGTGCAGGGAGGGATTTAAGCTCTTTGCAAATACTCCCTTCCATGCCGCACCTTCCCCACACAGTCACTTTGCTTAGAGATAGCTAGTAGCGCATGGTTAAGGACTGTTGTATTCGGCTCCTTGGCTAAATTTTATAGTTTTTATGAGACTTTTATTTTTTTTTTTTGCTTTATATTTTCTCCTTTAAAATAATGAAGTGAGTTAGGTATAGATTCACTTGAAATACTGACCTAGCCTGAGAGAATGTTCTGGAAAGAATTTCCACTTCCCATAGCTGGAGGGACGGTATGGAGGAGTGGGAAGCAGATTTGCTGGCCTGGATACCAGAGGCAGGAAGTGTCCTTCCCTTGAAGGGACACAGGTCTGGGTTCATCGCTTCTTTCACTATGCTCAGTACTGCACTGTGGAGTGCTCGGCACTGTGTGCTGGCCAGTCCCCAGAGGACAGCAGAGGCGATGATTCCCCGTGTCCCTCCCAGGACTCACGAACAGGAGGCTCCTTGGTGAGCTGCTTCTTCTGCTTAGTCCTGAAATAGCCTGGTCACACGAGGACTGCTCATGCTCTAGAAGATCTCAGAGAGTGCTGAAGTTCTGTAGTAACAAAGTAGCCAATACTCACCATGCCTGTCAGGCCTCCTGTGTCTGGAGGTGGGTGTGAAGTGTGGCCAGCCTTTCTTTCCTCCTGCCCCTGGCACCGTGGCACCTGCATTATATGTTTACCACGGAGGCGACTGAGATGGGAGTTAGTGGCTTACTCCAGCCGAAGCTCTAGCCAGCCACCTCCGAGGCAGGCTTTGGACCAAGGTGGTCAGAGTCCGGGCCTGTGCCCTCAGCCACACCCTGGAACTCGATTATGGTGAGCACGTAGCTCCTCGGTGTCACATTGAACTCTGCCTTGCAGGTTACATCCCGACGTACTTGTCGAGATGGGTGAATTCTCATGATCATTCTGTTAATAACTTTCTCAAGGAAGTATGGAATATTGAGTATACAGATGTTTAATGCTGCAGATTATTATGCCAATCTAGAAAAGTCACACATGTTTGGGAAATCCAGTCTGCAGTACGTTACATAGTTGACTAGATGAAAATACTACTCTGGGAGATGAAAGGGAAGAGCAATTAATGTAGTTGGGAGGAAGCATAAAGAAATGTGTGCCACAAGGAGTATGGAGAAGACAGACAGGTATAATCGTGATATTATAACTACATCAAGAATTAAGGCTGTCATAAAATTGGAGGAAGATGAGTGGAAAACATGTCTGAGAAAATGAAGAATAGAGAGGAGTCAAGGATGTTGGCCATTGTACATTATTTTACAATTCCTGAAATATGTACATAAAAGAGCATAAGTTTATCATAACAGGAAACAGTAGTCTATTACTCTAAGGAAGAAGGAACTGGTTAGTATAAAACACACTCAAAATGATTTTTAAGGACATGTAGCTTATTTTCCAAGAAATGGCTCATCTTTTTCTTTTCTTTTTTTTTTTGTGGTGCTGGGGATCAAACTCGGGGCCTTGTGCTTGCTAGGCAAGCACTCTAACCACTGAGCTAAATCCCCAGCCCCAAGTGTCTCATCTTTAAAATGAAGTGTTATTTATGAGATGGTTTTGAAAATACATTGTGATATAATAACAAGTGTTATTCTTGAGCAAATGGAGAATTGGCAGATTTCCTTTTCCTCCTTCAGATAACATCTAGAAAGATAGGTACACATGCCAGGCTCGGGCAGAACTAGAGAGCAAGCCAGCCTGCACTAATATCTGCAGTCCCTCCACTGGTGTGACATGTGGGGCTCATGGAAACTGAGAAAGGCCTCAACCTACAGTGTTGATGGTTCCAATGTATTTAAATTAAGATATATGAAAACAGATTTGCAAGTACTGTGAGATCTTAAAATGCTTCCATTTAACACACAAATGCTTTATGCTTTCAAAATACATGCATAAGCTAAATGACTCTGTGTACCAATGTCTGCCCTCACCTTGGGATGATGTGACCAAGACCCTGTTGATGTCTGAAACTGTAGCTACTACTGACACCTTGTGTATACTACATTTTCCCCATAAATCCATATCCAGAGTAGAGTCTAATTTATAAAGTCTGCACAGTAACTGATCAGTAGCAATAGCTACTGATAAAATAGAATAGTTGGAACAAGAAACAGTGATAGAAGTTATATAAGACATAAGAATTATTTATTTGATTCTGATATTTTTCCATTTAATTTCTTTGGACCTCAGCTGACCTCAGACAACTGGAAGCTCAGAAAGCTAAACAGCAGAAAGGGCAGCGCTGCCGCATAATGTAAGCTGTGGGTGTCGTGTCTTTGGTCTCGCAATCCCGATGGACCCCAGTGGCCTCTGCAGCGTGTGCGTGGCAGTGCTGTGAGTCTGTCCCAGGAGGTGAGACCGCTGCCGGCAGCCGCCCGCCAGCTTCTGACTGGTCTGGAACATGCTCTTTGGTTGTGACTTTTGATCTTCAGCCTAGAGATGTTCCCTAAGTACAGTACGGATGTCTCCTTCCGAAGCGGTCCAGAAAAGATGGGTCCTTGTCTGTATTTCGCAGATGTTTGTTTTAGGATTAAGCTTCATAACATCCATTTATATGTCACTGTCTATGTTTCAAGTAACATATTACGAATGCTGAGAAAAGAATCCTGAATATGAAATGAAAACAACCAGGCACGAAACAACCCCTGTGCTCTGGGCACTGAGGAAGCTTAACCATTGCTGAGTGCTATTGAGTGCCTGGAAGAAGTTTTGTTTAGCATACTCATAGTTGAGGAGGATAATTAAGGCAATTTTAAAGAACAGTGTGCTGTGGAGGCCTGAGCAGGCCTGCTGAGGTGCTGGGGTCAGAGAGGGGCCTGTGGCAGGTGCCCTTGCTGTCTCTACTATCACATCCCGAGACCCAGGGCTGTTTTATCAACTCACCATATCATAAGAACTTGTTCCATAAGAAGATAAGAAAATCATGTTGCCTTTTTAGAAACATCCAAGGAGACACTATCCATTGTTTCAAAACTCTGTATACGTGTTAGAACGTCACAAAGCAATATATTTATAGGAACTTAATTCATGATATGGCAAATCTGGAACCTTCCAAATGTCCGTCCTCTGATGAATGCGTAGGCAAGCTGGTGTATTATCACACAGTGGAGCGTGACTGGACGGCTGACAGGTGGGGCAGCTTGGGGAATTCTTGGTCTCCAATTGGACGAAAACAGCTGCGAACAACCCACATTCCGCTGTTGTGATTTCATTCCATAAGCCTGCCGGGCAATGCTGGGGTGGGAATACATTCCATTTTTAATGGGTTGTGGCTACATTGGTGTTTATATTCGTCAGAACTCACGAAAGTGTGTGCTAGAAATCAGTGTGTTTTGGTCTATGTAAGATTCACATTGATCAGCACGTTCGCGATGGGGCTGTAATTCATGTCTCGATGCTGGGCAACTCTGAAGCACAGTGGTGCATGTCTGACTGTCTCATCGGATTGCACGGGACAATCCCATTGGGTGGGTGGCACCAGCTGCCCAATGGAACAGTCGTGTGTACCGCCTGTGGTTCAAGCTAGCAGGAACATGTTAAAAGAATGAGAAGAAGAAACAATAAAGTTGGAATATTTTTAACTATTAGAAAAAACATTCAGGTCACTGGAGTTTAATATGGCACCTCTAAATATTGGGAATGTGTTCATCCAGTCAAAGTTTGTATGAAGATGGCTGTGCCGTTGCCCGCATTGCCTCTGGCAAGGATGTTGTCCCAACCCGGTTCAGCGTCCCTGTACGGAGAGAGGACGCTCCTGGGAGCTCTCTCGGTGAGTCAGAACATGACAGTAACTGCCGACCTCCCCAAGCAGCCTTTTCGTTCTGTCTCCTGGAGTCTTTGGCTCTGGACGGGCTGTTCTGAACATGCGGCCCTGACATGCAGGCCTCGGGCTTTGGCTTCACTCTGGGCCCAGCAGGGATCCCCCGTGCTGCCGTGCTGACCCAGCTCAGAGAGGCCGGCTGCTCTCCGATTGCTTCCGGGGACGCTTTCCCCGCTGCTGAGTGTCTGGGAGCGTTTCTAGCTTCATGCGTGACACCTGCTGTCGGGGGCCTACCCTGAGCTGTGCCGCAAGCCTAGTGTCTGACCTCGGTAGACGATCATTTTCCTCCCTGAAAATAGCCACCAGGAGTAATCTGATGCTCGCGAGCCCAAACGCTATGATGTTTACTTCCCAGTTCTCTGTAGAGGGCTTGCGGAATCCTGCCCCATCTCGAGGTGTGCGTGTGCGTGTGCGTGTGTGTGTGTGTGTGTGTGTGCGTGCGCGCGCGCGTGTGTGTGTCCTCCACACAGAGAAAAAACAATTCCTTCTGAGTGTAAATTTCTTTGCACTTTAATTTCCTTTGTAATGCAGTTTCGATTATGGGATTCAGTAGGCTTTCTTATGCCCCTTGGAAGATGAAATGAGTTGTCCCCAAACTTGTTTTACGAGCGTGACTTTTAGAGGACAAAGAATCACCTTGAATTTACAATTCTTCCTCAGAACCTTCACTGCTTATGATTCAAAAGAAGGCATATGTAGAAGGTTAGCTGTATCTAAACGTTGTAAAACCAAGTTTATCCTTATTAAGAAATTCCAGAACACCTTCTCTTTTCAAAGACAACTCGTGCATATGTACTTCTGGGCAAGCAGGTAGAAGTTTGGTCATTTGCCTATCTTTCTAAAGAAGAATGTTTTTATTTCTGAGGCTAATTCCCCCCCCCCTTGGGAAAATCTGGTTTTGATAATATGTTAAAAGAGATCTTTATTTTATTGCTCCCATTTCTGCTCTTGTTTATGTGAAATATTAGGGGCATGCAATTTTATCTCTCAGTGTTTAACTTGGCCTTGGGGGACTCTGTGCACTTTGTTCCCAGACTGTGATTATTTCCATATCATTTATCATCAACAGTTGTGTTCTAATGTCCACTCTTGACCAAATTTTATGTGCCCTTTCTTTCAGGAAAAAAAGGGCTTTCCAAATTGAATTTATGACATTTAAAGAAAAAATTTTAACTTGTAAGATAATCCATGCAAAATTGTCAATTTGAATGGTACTTCTGCATGCTGCCAGCAAGGGAGTCAATGTGTTCTTTGCGTTGCTCAATTATATGTCCATAGTTTTATTATGATCATAAATTTTCCTGGGCTTTAGGGCCCTGTTTTAATTCTTCCTCTAGTGACGTATTTCATAAAATTTTTTATTGGACTTCAAAAACATAGGTATCATAAAATTTAATTGTAAATAAATTTGTTCTTTCAAACTATATGACCAAATTTGAGCGTAATGTTATTTTAAAAGTAAAGTACTGCCTAAACGTTAGCGGTATTTTGTGTGCCTGCTAAAATCATGATGGTGAGCGGCTTTGAAATATAACTCATTCGTTACTGAAGCACATTGTGTAGAGTTTTATAAATCAGATTCTTAAACTCTCAAGAAAGAAAACTTTTCCATAGTAATATTTCTGTCCTAATAGAGTTGCTGCAGTCAGTAGATAGGCAAAACCAATGATAGTACTGTCTGTTCACTGTCACGATGCCCACCCAAGGGAAGGGTGCTTGTCTGGGGAGCACGCGTGTCCCTTCTCCCTCTCTACCTCTCTTCTTCCCAACACACCTGGCTGCAGACTTCTGCCACACATGTTTTCAAGTCATTTATTTTGGTTTTGTTTTGGAATATCTTCAAATTTATGTAGAAGTTGGAAGTACTTTCACCTGGAGACTCCATTGAAGTTTTTCTAACTGTCCTCTTAGTATCTCCGATAACAAAAGGGTCTAACCCTGGACCTTGATTGTAATTACTTGTGCCCTTGGCAGCATCTCCGTCGATTCAGAACAAGTCCTTCTTGGATCTTCAGACCTTGCAACACTTGAAAAGTTTGAGCCTACAACTTTGTAGAATAGTCTTGAGCTTGAGTTTCCTTGATATTTCTTCAAGATTGAGTTTAAATTCTGCACTTTTGGCAGTCATATGATTGCAGTGAGTCTGCACTCACCCACCTGCCCCTTGCCAAGTGACATGTGACATCCATTTGTCAAGGCGTTGGTGAAGTTAGTCTTGATCGCATGAATAAAGTAGTATTTCCTGGGTTGTTTTTCTATAAAATTACTGTTTCCCCCCTTAGAGTTACTAAGTATTTCACAGAGAGTTTGAGCCTACATAAGCATCCTCTGATTCGTCCAAATTTCAGACTGTAGTTTCAGAATCCATTTCTGTTTCTTACTCGAATTGTTACTTAAATGATTGCTGTGTAGTACCTCTGCCCTTCCGTCTACACTTGCAATTTAGTTTGCTATTGTGAGGAAGAGCTTTCCCTTCTGCTGTTTATTTACAGTATACCCCTGCAAAGTCACAGTTCAGAGTTCATCGCCACAGTCATTCTGGGATTTTTCCTTAGAACCTAACTAATAATTGTGCCCGGAAACCCCTGCAATTTTATAGAAACCTCAAATATCCTCTGCAATTATTTTTTTGGTGGGAAGTCTGCAAGTAGCCAGTCCAGAGAGTGTCATTCAGTTCTGCTTTCTGCTGATCGGCTGCTGCCCTTCAACCCGTCTCCGGCAGATGCCGCAACGTCCCACATCATAATAGGCTGCTGTACCTCGTGTACCTATCTTGAGTGTTCTCAGTTTTGTTCATCTTAAAGCCCCGAGATCCCTAAGATGCCACCAAAATGTCCTACACCTTCTAAGCCTTTATCAATATGGTATTTTATTAAATTAAATTACATAACTGTGGGAGACATAGCATATTTAGGATTTAAACTATAAAAATAGGCATTTAGAGTCATTTTCTGATTACATCTGAAACTTGTGGATTTTTGCAATTCGCAGGTGCTCAAGGAACAACCTCTGTGAATTTTGGGGGTCCACTGTATTTCTTTACTCACCTATTTTATTGATGTGAGCTCCTATTTTATTCTCTGAGGTACAATGGGACTTGATCAGTTTCCTCTGATGACCAGATTGTCTCAATGTGGCTGCAGGAGGCCTTTCCTAGCTCAAGGCTCTCTGAGCACAGCCTGATTTTCCCACATAACCAGGTGATGCAGGCTTATGGTGGACTTCATGCCCCAGCCTGGATCCAGCCCTTTTATGGAGAAACTCTTGCTCCTAGTATTGAGAAGCTGAGATCTGAACACTTGGTCAGCTCTGCACTGCTAGAATATTGACACTCCAGGCTTTCTCAGGGAATTGAGCCAGAAACTAAATTTGGGTGTACAAAGACATGTATATTTTAAAACAAACACACATGCTTTCACTTCTGTATTTGCTTCTCACTCAATTTTTTGTCCACCCATCCTCTAAGGATCTATCTATCTATCTAATCTCTCTATTATCTACCTATTTATTGAACACTGTGCATTCACAATGATGTATTCAATTCCTATCAGACACCAGAGGGCTCATGCTAGCTTCCCATCCTTTTCACGTTTGCACCTGATTTTCTGGCAGTGAAACTCATGTCTCCAGTTGGTCCTAATGGTTTCCTTCCCATCACTCTTCTGTAGGTAGCAGCTTCCTGGCTCTTTGGCCATAGACCTCAGGTGTGGTAAATTATTGCTGTCTGATCAGTCACATCATGATCCTTTAGTCAAGAACTTTCTCCAAGTTTGTTAGCTCATTGCTTCTCTCTCTCTCTCTCTCTCTCTCTCTCTCTCTCTCTCTCACACACACACACACACACACACACACACACACACATCCCTCATGTATAATTTAATGGGTAGGGAGGCACTGACTGTTTTACCTCCTGGGTAAGATATAATCATAAGCTGATTTGATACAAATTAAACAGACTGAATCTTCCATTAGTGAACGAGTGAGATTCTATAGTGACGGAAGTGACTATTCTTCAGCGCTTTCCTGATGCAATTCTTCTTCATATAACAGCAATGTTTAAATATAAGTTAACTTTTTCTTATTAAATATCATCTACATGATTACCCATGATACATTTTTTAATGTCCAAAATTCAGTAATGGTTTTGCAGCTTTTGGAAAGATGCGTATGAGGCTACTGGTTTTTCACAGAGGTGATTTCTTGTTTTCATAAAAGCATCTGAATGCATGAGAGTCACATGATGCAGGGGAGATAAAAACCATACCAACAAATAGCATGGAAACTTTCAGGGTGCTTGCAAGAGACAGAGAAATTATGCAAATGCCTCTACCAGACTTGCCATTAACAGGAATCACTGCATGCGCATTTGCTGCAACACAGACTGGAAGGCAGGCTGTCATCAGCCTGGCCGTGCTGTCATCAATATCTGAAGGATGCTTCGAGAGGGTTTTTTTGCTGGCTGTGGCTTTACTGGTTCTTCACGCCATGGTTGTGGCACAGGAGCCCTGTCTCTCTGTTTTGTGTGCCAGCCTTGCGTGTACACCACAGTCCACCCTGTGAAGGGTGCCATTCTATCAGTGAAGCTTCTGGGCTGGCTCTACGCTGTCCCCAATTAGGACAGCTGTGGCTGTGGTGCTGGCTCCCCTCGACACTCTTATGAACCCTTCTTTTGTCTCCACTCCTCAAGAATCTTTATGAAGTTGTCCTACTCACTTTCCTCATTGCGGAGAATTGGTCCTTGCGTGATCACCTGATTCCAAGGCAAGAGGGCCTGGTGGAGGAGAGCTGCTCACCTCATGGCAGACAGGAAGCAAAGTCAAGGGAGGAGCTAGGGAAGGAGCTATAACCTTCCGGGTCACGCCCATAGTGACTGCCTCTTCTGACCAGGGCCATCCCCTAATAGCAGCCATATGAGCCCCCATAATCCAAGTGCCTTCCAAAGGTCCTCCCTATGATTGTATGAGGCTTTGGGGGACATTGAGATATAAATCATAACAGATACGATGGCCCAAGAGGAAGGAGGCATCCTCAGGAGAGAAGGAACACAGCCAGTGTGAGGAATCCAGTAGATCCCTGGTTCTTCAAAGCCATCTCTCCCAATATGCCTCACATTCCCTTTCTCTGCCCCTGCGCCTGGTGTTACATTTACTTTTCAGATGTTATAGCACATGGAATATGGAGGCTTCGTGCCTTCTATAATTTGGATATGGAGTGTCCCCAGAGGGCTGAGTATTAAAGGCTTGGTCCCCAGCCTGTGACACTGTTGGGCTGTGGCAGAATCCTTAGAAGTGGGGCCGGTGGAAGAAAGTTAGGACCCTGGGCCCTGCCCTTCTATGGGATGTTGCAACTCTGGCCTTTTCTCTCTCACTCTCGTTTCTTTTGGTCTCCAGGACGCTATGAAGTGAGCAGTTTTCCTCTACCAGGTCCTCACACCATGATGCTTGCCCCCAAAGAGCCCCCAAAACAACAGGAAATATGACCATGGACTGAAACCCCTGAAATCATGAGCCAAAACAAATCTTTCCTCCATATAAGTTTCTCTTTAGAAATTCCTCAGGTTTATTGTCACAGGATTGGAAAACTAATGCAATACCTACAGTTCACCTCATTAATTCAATAAGAATCATAACCCTTGGTGTGTTTGAATTGAACTTTTGCACAAAGAGTAAGTGATTATTTTCTTTGGGGGCAAGCTTGAGTCGTTTGGGTTGTGTGGTTTGTGTGTGGAGCCTGCCACTTACCAGTCAGTAAACAGACATGTCTCTTCCCATGATTACAGCAACAGTAATGTGGAAAAAGAATATGCCTAGAAGTAGTCTCAAATTTCAGGACTCACACTGCTTTTCTGTTATATCTACTTGTGAAGGTCAAGGGTCCAACGTTCTGACTCTCTGATCTTAGGATTCCTACAGTGTTTTTGAACTGGCAGACTGCAGTTACCTGGGAGTTGTTGATAAATTCTAATATTGCCTTCTAGCTAATCTTCCTTCTTTTCTTCCTCTTCTCTCCTTCTCTCTCTCCCTCTTCCCTCTCCCTCCCTCCTTTTCTTTCCTCCTTCTCCCTCCTTTCCTTCCATTTTCTTTCCCTTAAAAAGACTTTTGATCTCAAATATATGATTTTATATTACCAAGAATCTTTCATAATGAGTCCTCTTCCCTCATTCTCTCAAGACACAATATCTGTCTGCTGTGGCCAACCAACAGTGTCCATGTTTCAGTTTTACAGAATCACAGCTGTTCCTCTGTGTGCGTGCAACACTCCCTTCTCCACCTTTGGGTTCTGTTCTCCTGGTCATGTTCAGCTGGATCTTTAGTGAGCTGCATATCACAGCACGAGGGACAGAAAGACCTGGGCTTAAAATCAGCTCTGCAAACCACCAGCTGTGCCTGCATGTGCTTAAAACTGGTGTGTGTGTGTGTGTGTGTGTGTGCATGCACATGTGTGTAATAATACATATATCAGTGGTTTATCTAAAATATTAAAGCATACAATGTACTGTATTACAGAGCACATCCCAAATCAGCCATATAGCAAAAAACAGTGAATATATGTTACAATATAAACTCCACGAATCTAGGATCTTTGACTCTTCTGTTCACAGACCTCTAAACACAGTGGCTGGCACACAGTAAGCCCTCAATAAACGTGTGCAGCTATTGCTATTGTTCTTACGCTGACAGAGCCCTCCCCACCACGCTTTGGAAACCGAAGGTGAGTGACGTGTCCATGAAGTACACCGCAGGCTGACATTCTCTCTTGTCCTCTTTCAGGAACCCTGTTTGTCATGGTGGTGCTGCTGTATGTCATCTGGGTCCAGCTGGTGGCTGACTTGGAGAGCTACCGCAGCGAGAAGCTGAAGGACTGTCTGGAGTTCACCCCGTCCGTCCTGTTCGGCTGGTCATTCTTTGTGGCTCCTGCAGGGGTATTTTTCTCTTTGCTGGCTGGTTTACTCTTCCTAGTTGTTGGACGGCATATTCAATTACATCACTAAACAAACTGTGGCCGACAACATTTTCTTGAAAGATTTTAAAACACAGCCTACTTTTTTTTTTTCATTTTATTTCAACTATATCAGCATAAAATTATTTGATGTACCTTTTGACTTGTTTTTTGGAGCGAAGCATTGTATTTTTGATGTCCTCTGATACGAAAGCTCTAGAATTTCTCCGGACATCAACATGTTCCTGTTTTATTTAAGTGCTACCAAGGACCCAGTTCTCCAGGGACACGGTACCTCGGTTTCTCTTTCATGACACGTTTTGGAGTTCAGGCAGGTTGCGCAGGCCCAATAATACCCTACCATCACTTGGGCAAATCGAGATTTGTTTTCAAGTCTACTTCTTGACATTTGCCTCTGCTGCTAATTTAAAAACAAAATCTTAGAGAGTAATGAAGAATGAAAAACATATCAGGATTTCTTTCACTTCTCTTCTGCCCATGTACCTATCCACATACACATCCAGTGAGGGCTGTTAGCAAATGAGTCACTGTTTAAAGTAGACAGCAGTTATTCTTATTAGCCGGAGCCACAGACCTCTAAGTTAAAATGGGCCCCAACAAATAAAACCAAGAATGTCAATTTTATTTTTTCTTACCAACATTAATTTGCTTACCTAATTTTGTCCTCTTAATTGTGCATGTTGGCACAAAATTTAAACTATATTGAAAATTGGCAGATCTGTACACTAAATTTATATAATTCAAAAGAGGAATTTATCAACTTAAAGTGGGTTAATTGTATAATGTAATATACAATTACATATATAATATATATGAGAAAATATATAAAAACCAAGCACTTCAACTCAGTACATAATTCTATTTGTTATTTTGAAATTCCCATTTAAAAATTACATTGTTAAGATGTTCAATATGTGAAAATGTGTTGATGAAACATGCTTTTAATGTTCTTCAGCTGTAAAGTTTCAAAATACTTCCATGTGAGGGTTATAATAGTCTTGCTTTGGGAAAGACCTTGAAATATTAACTCTCCCCAAGATTTTATAGATATTGGTTCTTCTGATCACTTTTGCACTTAATAATTGCCCCTCAATTTCTTCTTCTTTACAGTAGGTCTATTAACATTTGGAGATCCAGAATTTCCTTTAACCTCTTAGAAGGAAAGATTTTTTTTTTTTTTTGTGGAGAAAAATAATCCTGGTAGCATAGACATTTTGCATATCAAAGAAATTCCTCTGGCGTGAATGTTGATTGAAATCAAACCCATTTGAGAGATGTAAGTATTTGTATTCTGGAAGCTTCCATCATGGCAAAGTTTGGTGTTAGTGAAGGAACAGCAACTCAGCACAACATATGAGCTTTCTGGGAGGACCTTCCCCATTTCCTCCTAAGGCTGGGGAGAGAAAGGCAGGACTCAGAGGCAGAGGAGGAGCACCTAGAAGATGCTCTGGCAGGATGGGCAGTAGATTCCCCCCAGTTGTATCCCATGGAGAGCTTGTCCAAGCCTTCTCTATGTGCCTTCTATTTATCCCGAGGTCTGTGTCAGTGGGAGGAGTGAGAATCGAAGGTCTCAGCTATCTGCAAATTCCTGAGGACATTCTAGTGACAGGGCTTGTCCACAGTAATCATAGGAATTTTTTAAAAGCTCCAGACTGTAACAGGTTTCTTAGGTCATTTCAATCATTATCAAGAATGTTTTTGTGGTACTTTTCCTTAGTTGTCTTCAGTTTCATTTTTATATTGCTTCATTTTCTCCTTTGCTTTTTTAGCTTGATGATCTGGAAAAAATTATGGGTTCTCATGCTTTTGGACTGTGTTAGTAAGTTATGGCATGTCATTAAGGTTTTCAGATAGTGCTTACATGAATTTGATTAGATAATGTTATCTAAAAATACAATTCCTGTTCCTAGGATGTTGAAATGGAACCTTTTTCTGAAGTATTTTATGCCACTTAAATGTCATATACAAGCTGCTTTTAGTAAAGGTTTGAGTATTTGTGAATTTTAGATGGTTCCCCTCACTTTGTAGTACACTAGTGGGGCTACTATGTATTTATTGTAACTCAGTTGGCTGGCATATGTGCGCTTTTACACAGATCTGCGCATTGGGCGGTTTTTACAGTTGTAACACATCAGTCGAGTTACTTTCAAATGCATCCCTTCATCTGCTCACTGAGGGAAGGAATGAAGGTGAGTTGTTTTGCTATGTCAACATGCAAATCATATTTAAAATTTGTAGAGATACAAGGTATGATCAAACATGGTGAATGTGCAAATTTTAAAAATTACAGTAAAGGACACATTGCCATTTATCCCCCTAAAAATACTCCCCTCACTTCAAACACACTCATACCATCATTGTTGGCTCTTTATGAAGCCGTTCTGGATGTCCTCTTTCTTAAGTACCTGTAGTTACACTGTTGTGGCTGCCTTGTGTCCTAGTTGACTTGAAGTGTTTACTTTTCATGGTCATTTTGACTCTGGGGAAGAGCTAGAAGCAATATGGAGCCAGATTTGGTGAGTAAGGCGGATGAGGACACACTGTCATGTTTTTACGAGCCTGCCAACAGCAGCATTCACCATATTTTTGATCATACATCCTTAAAGACGCTCATGAGAAGGACTTCCAGGGCTGGTTCAGAGAGCGGCCAGAATGATGGGATAAGTGTGTTGGGGGGTGTTGAGGGGGATTCATGACAGCATGTCTTTTACGTTAATAAGTTTTTAAAAATGTAAACATTCCCCATATATTTTATTCACAGTTCACATATAGTAGATTTCTGTAAAGGTCTTATATATGATCTGGGATCTTGTATGTACAAATACTGTGCTGTGTTTATTTCTCTGTCGTGTGCACTGATTAGTTTTCAGAAGCCTTCAAGCAAAGCGTTTACATCTTTTTTCAAAGCGTTGATTTTGCGTCCTAAAGTTTCAGTTTCACAAATGAGATTATCTTTTCAGTGACCCTTGCTGAATGAGCGAACAAAGAGGGCAGTGAGTGAATCCCTGGGTGGTGGTGAGAACTGCGATTTCTCCCAGTTGTGTTTGTTCTGTAGCTGAAGTTCACAGCAGTCTGGAGCAAGTGGGGAGGCCACACCTCAAGGCTGAACATTGCTGTTCAACACGGGTGTGGACGGTGGGGCTGCCTAGAAAGATAGCGTCCAGTGGGCTCCTTGGTGCCATCGGTAATTTTTACCACTTGTCTTGGGAATATGGTCACTGAAATTGTATAAGAAATACACTTATAAAGGGTGGAGAAGGTATTAGTATTTGTAATTATCTGTCAATCCTCAGTGTGTGTGTGTGTGTGTGTGTGTGTGTGTGTGTGTGTGGATGAGGGTGGGCACTGCGTTATATGTTTGGGTAAGGAGATAAATTGGGTGGTATAGTCGATATATTGGGGCTAAGAAAATTTTTAAAAAATCTATTTATCTTGGGGAACAGCGTTTCCCTGGATGCCACTTTAACTGTTTGAATCAACTGATGTGTTTTATTCAGCTCAACACATAATTTTATTTCTATTTCTTGAAAGTTACTACATTGGACTTATAAATGCTAGAGGTATTAGGCAAAATGGGATGCTAGGAAAATCATCCAGACATGGATCTGCAGGTGGGAGGGATTGTGGGAAAAAAATAAAACAGCAGGGCTGGAGTTACAGGGAACAAATATATTCTTGGGGAAAATAACAATTGGTTTTGATTTTACTGGGACTCCAGAAGGAATGAGAGGCTCCCGAAAAGATGTGAAATAAGAAACTAAAGTGGTATTGGTTGTCTGATGGAATTAAATGTCTAAAGACATTTTCTGAGAAATGATCACATGTAGGTGGAGATTCCAACAAGAATTTAGGAAGACTGTATCTTAGACATGTTAAAAATCATGAAGGGGGAAATACCTTTCATATAACATACATTTCACATTGCATCTTTCATATTACAACATGCACAGACTAAGCGAAAGAAGAAAGCTTCCTCTGATCTGCAGGGTGAAGAAGAAAGCAAGCAAAGTGTCCTGTTAGAATGTGGAGTTTCGGAAGTGACCACGGCGTGTGCTGGGAGCTGCCTTTGGGACTGCGGGCTTGGCCTGCACCAGGCCGTGTGGTGGCACACGTTAGAGTCGCGACAGTGGGAGCATGCTCAGAGGCCCGCTCCGGCTTTTACGGTCGTGTGCCTCTCCCTACAGTGCAGGTGTCACGCCAGGCGGGGTCCTTGTGAACCCCGTTTGTGTCACCCGTGGAAGGCTTAGATAGCATGCTGGAAAGCTGTGAACCTGGATCTGGAGACCTGAATTCTAATCCTGTCTCGTGAAGAGACAAGTAGAAGGCTGTGCTTCATAAAATGAGCTATCTCGGAATATAAAGAATCATGTGATAAATCTAATGGGTCTGTAGCAGGAGTTAGTGAGACAGGAGTTAGGATTCTCTTAGGCAGCAAACATGGCAGCCTAAAACTGAGTTGGCTGAGCCTGGACCCTCCAGGGATCTTACGAAATCTTCTGTCAGGCGTCCTGTGCTGTCTGGACCATCCTCAGAGGGGGATCAGACAGGCCATCAGGTCAAGGGCTCATGGGACCTGCCCAGACACCGCATGGATGCTGCACAGATTGGGCCCTGGGAATTATGTAGTTTCCTGTAGGGTAGAGATCATATTACTTACGCGACGGCCAGAGCTCCCTTCTAAACCCCTTAGACGTACTAGACAAAGAGCCTGCATGGATCCTACTCAGGATCCTCTCCCTGCTTGTGGGAGCTCTACTTCCTCCCCTTTATATCTTTTAAATAAGTTTGCACACACTATGTCCTCCATGCATGGTATCATCATTCTTCATCACCATGGAACACAACCCCAGCATCCTGGTAAAAAATCCGTTTAAGTCTACCTGCCTAAATTATGTAGATAATTTGATGTGTAAAAATAAATTGTATATAAGTGTATATATATTTATGAAGTCTCTTTACAGGGACTGGATGAGAGTGACTAGGGTGTTGTCCTGGTTAAATGAGAATGTTAACAGACTCAACAAACAGCAGAGAAAGTCCACTGTGCTTTGTGAAACTGGCATGACTACAGTAATTGGCTTCCAGCTCTGGCGCTGAGTGCCGTGTGGCTAACTCAGGAGAGAGAGGCCTCCCTGGGATAAAGTGAGAGCACACACAGCACAGATTTTAATATTCGCAGGCGCTGGGAGTCCAGGAGTTACTGTGACAGAATTCCCCGAAATGTAGGATGATTCTCCCTTTATATGGAAATTTCTTTATTTCTTTTCTTAATATTTCTCTTTCCATTAATTCTAGACAGAACGTCACTGGGGAAAAGTTCATCAAGACCTGCAGATGGTGTTGGCATTAGCTCTCTAAGCAAATAGGTATTAAAAACAGCATAGTTTAAAAAGAGTGATGTGCAAAGGATACTGCTTACGTCTTCCCGTTTTAGCACAGTATGCACACAGGTACTATAGGAAACATGGGTGTAGTGTTTTTGCCTTCATGTATGCAAGGGAACTTTCTTCAAGAATGTTGTGAGTGTGTGGGGGTGTCTCGAGAGAGGTGCAGTAGGAGGTTGGACCAACCTCTCTGTGGATAGCCATGTACCCACATGACTGCATGTATGTGCATGTGCGGGTCTGGATGATCCTGCACATATATCTGACTGTGCGTGTACACACGTATGTATGTCTGAACCTGCACACATATATGTGCATATTTATAAAATATTTTGTACCCTATAATAACACATCTGCATATAAAAAATGCTTACCTTACATGTATGTGTACCCAAGTAGCTATATGTCTTAGGCATTTCCGAGCTCCTAAAGTTTGCTAAAAGGAGGCTCATCTTACCTTCGTGTTTCGCACACCTGTCCTGTGAGTGGGGGAGGGGTCTTCACAGGAACTCTTAAGACTTCTCCTCTTGGATCTGGAGGGTATGTGGGCATACATGTGGGATACACTGACCCCGTTTCCCTGTATGTGCCCAGTGGCAATGGCCATATGTTTGAACATCTTTTGAGTACCACCTATCACCTGTGAGCTGTTGATAAATGTTTATATCACTTTAGATATTTTATTTTTTGGGTTTTTTTTTTTTTTTTTGGTGCTGGGGATCGAACTCGGGTCCTTGTGCTTGCAAGGCAAGCACTTTAACCACTGAGCTAAATCCCCAGCCCCACTTTAGATATTTTATATCACTCTATATACATTCTTTTGACAAGGGAATCTCTTTCCAGCTATTTGAGAGACTGAGACAGGAAGACTGCAAGTTTGAGGCCAGCCTGGGCTACACGGCAAGACTCTGTCTCAAAACAAAATAAAATGGGTTGGCGTATAGTTTGGGCAGGGTACTTAGCATGCTTAGCATGCATGAGGTCCTGGGTTCTATTGTTCCATTTTAGGGAGCGAGGAAGAGGGAGGAAGGGAGGGGGAGAGAGGGAGGGAGAGTGGAAGGGGGAGGGAGGGGACGAGAGAGAGGGAGAGAGGTGGGGTGGAGGGGAGAGATTCTTTTCTAAAGCCTTTCTATGGCAGCATTTCTTAGTTGATTTATCCTTTCAATCCCCCTGAGGAAGATGAGCTTCCTGTATTTGGGTCACCTATAGAGAGGTTTGTACCGTGTGTTGGGAAGATATTGAGCCTGTATCCCAATTGTGAGTTTTAAACTTACAATTTGTCAAGTTCTTCCACTTCGCTTTAAGTCAGTGTCTTCATCTAAAACATTCACTTTACTCAACAAACAAATTGTGTCTGTGCTACATGTCACAAATGACGCTAGATATGGAAAATACGTTTCTGAACAAAACAGACCTGGTCTTTCATTCTCCAAACTAGGGTTCAAGCAAGGAGTCTAGGCAACAAACACGTGAATAAAAAATCAGAGTGGATTTATAAAGTGTAATAAATCCTCTAAGGAAAACTATACAAGATGGGGCTGGGGATTTATCGCAGTGGTAGAGTGCTTGCCTAGCAAGCACAAGACCCTGAGTTCAATCCTCAGCACAAAAAAGAAAAGCAAGCAAGCAAGCAAGCAAGCGAAGAAGGAAGGAAGACACACAAGATGTGGTGATACATGACGCCATGCTTGTTGGGCAGTCAGAGATGTTTTTTTGAAGGACTATCCTGAGACATAAAAGATACAAAGGGGCTATCTGTGAAAAATGGCAGTAAGAGGCTTTCAGGGAAGGGGACAAGTGGGAAAAAGGCCTGAATGAGGAGGAAAGCTGGACATGTCCCAGGAACTGGGGGGTAGCAAGTGGGGCATTGAAAGGAGGGGTAAGAAGAGATGAAGTTGGAGGGGTTAGAAGGCTCCAGTCTTTCAAACCACTGAGCCATTAGAGTACATAGAATTGGGGGGGGGTGGCGGTACTGGGGATCAGACCCAGAGCCTTCATGCCACATTAACCTCCCCAGCTCCCCCCTTTTCTATTTTTAATGAGGTTTTGATAAATTGCTCAAACTGGGCTTGAACTTGTGACCCTCTGGCCCAGTCTCCTAGAGTGCTAGGATAGGTATGCACCATTGTGCCTCACTCACTACAGTAAACTTTTAAGGGGTAAAATTGAAAGAGCTTCCTGACAGATTGGCTACGGCTACAAGGTAAGGCAAAAGTAGAATCCAGCATGGCTTGGATGTCCAGCTTGGGTGAGTAGGCAGACAGGGTAGACTGGAGTGCAGAAGACTGGAGCGGAGCCAGTTTGGGGGAGAAAGTTATCTGGTTCATGTTGATGGTGTCCTCTTTGAAGTACCTGGGAAATGTCTACGGTCCGACTCTGGTAGACAGTTGGATTCAGCAGTTAGGAGCTCAAGGAGAATCTAAGCTGGAGGCACACATTTGTGAGTCACTGAGTTTAAATTCATGGAAAAGCTGAGACTACCATGGAGGATGGCTAGAGAGGACAACTGTGCAAGGGACAACCCAGAACTAGGAGAGTGAGCCAGAAACTGAGACTCCAGAGAAGCCAGATGTTGACATCAAAGGACTGACTGGCAGGAGAGGATGTTGGGAACCCCAGAGGGGGAATGTGTTGCACAGGAGCTGAATTTTATCTTCACCCAGGCTGCTGAGAGGGCCAGTGACACAGGGACAGGAAGGTGACCATTGGGAAAAGGAGGCTGGGAGGTTGTTGGAGGTGGTGCTGGTCTAGTGGTGGCTACAGAAACCAAATTTGATCGGTATGAGGACTTCATGGGAGACAAGAAGTGGAGAAAGCTTGCTGGCGAATTTCTACAAGAAGACTATCTCAGAGGGAGAGCAGAGTGCATCATGCCTCTGGGCAGAAAAGAAAGTGGGAAAGGACATCTCTCAGAGACCTGGAACGAGGGCAGCAGTTCTCAGGTGTCTCTTGAAAATCATTCTGTGTAGCGAAGCTGGTGGAGTGGGAAAAGACCAGGACGAGGGTGGAGAATGGTATGTGCCACCATCCTGCCTCACCTCACAGGACGTGTACCCTCGAAAATACTTGTCATGCAGCATGTAGACCGTGCTCATTAATTCTGATTCTACAGAAGCACAGAAACAAAGATCCTATTGTGCAGGTACAATGTACTCGTGCCAGTGGCAGGTGTTGACTTATAGAAAGTCTGGCAAATCCCGGTGTGTAGGTCAGGCGTAATCCTCTTCCCTGGTTATCAGCACCGCTCAGATAAGATCCCAGAGAGCAACGCAGCGCATGCGCACAGCTGTTGAGTCTGCAGTAGCAACAGGAAATGACAGCAGGTTCAGCCCCAGAGGACGGCTGTACATCTAGAACATGCCTCCTGCCAGGGAAGAGGCCAGTTCCCTGACTGGATCCACTGTGCGGGTCCTGGGGAAGGGAGTGTCTCGCCTGCCTCCATGGTGTGGGTTTTCTTCCTATGTACCAAAGTCCCAGTGACTCTCAGAAAGCCACCAGTGGGATGGACGGGATTCCCAGGACAATAAAAGGTGTCTCGCAACATGGCCCTTGGACCCTGGACTGGGACTCTCTGTGACTGAAAGTTGTCCATTTATGATCTTGGAAAGTAGCGTGATGTAAAAGGAAAAATGCAGTTTATAAAAAAAGGGTGATCAAATAGAAGGATCAGACAGAGAATTTTGAAAACAAGCTCCATTTGGATTAGCAGTGATTCTTTGATTTTTTTGAGTCATTTAGTGTTGTTTATTTATTTTCATGGTGCTGGAGATTGAACCCAGGGCTTCACACGTGAACTACACCCCAGCGCTTGATTCATTTAATCCTAACAGGTGAAGAAGTACAAGAGTTCTTGTCTTAGTCACACTCCTCACTGATTCTGAGACACAACACCCCACATTCACAGCTTAAAGGAGGAGCAGTTTATTGTGGCTTCAAGGCAGGATGTCATGGCAGAGGGGCCTGGTGGGAGAGAGCTGCTCACGGGATGGGGCACAGGAAGCAGAGAGGGAAGAGAAGAACCAGGAAGGAAGATGAACCCCTCCAGGCCCTGCCCACATGACCCGCCTCCTCCAACCAGACCCCACCTCTCCAAGTCCCGCCAAGTTTGCCTTCCCAATAATCCAATCACCTTCTCAACACACGAGGCTTAGCTACCATTTTAGATCAAAAGCATAACCATTGCTCTTATTACTCTCTGTATCACTGGCTCGATTTGTTACCAGCACAGTCACTGGGCACATTTCTTGCTTGTAGAGATATGGACAACACCATCCACAGTTCACGAGGTCTCTACTCTCCCTGCCCACACGAGATGTTCACAGAGTTAGATATTCCACATTAACTTGGTTGCTTCATAACAGTGTTTCTTGACTCATAAAATAGTGTGTCTCAATGCCAGAACTTTTACTGCCTACCTACATTCTTGCAAACAGTTTCCAAGGCCTGTGACTACCTAAAGACAGGATAGGACAGAAAAAAAATGGTATTAAAGATGCTACGAATTCTCCAAGCTGTTTTCTTTACAGAATAATACATATTCATTAGACACTCAGCAGTACAAAGGAGCAGCAAGAAAGTGACGAATTTCACCCACAATCCTGCTGCTAGAAATGGCGGAGAGGTTCAGAAGGTGACTAGAGGTTGATGGTCATGCCGATGAAAGTTCGTGAACTTAATTTGTGCTTGACACTGTGGCCTTAACATGTTCTGTACCAGTCTGTATATTTCAGCCATGATCTATGCTTTGTTAAACACAGCCAGGGCAACACCGGCCAGACGGAAGCCAGCCTGGTCACTGTTTGACCTCTGACCTCAAGGAGCCCGCTGAGAGGGAGAAGTAACAGTGATTACATACCCGAGGTTATTATACATTAAATAATTGGGGACAAGTGAGACCCTAAACAAAGAGTGCTCTTTACGTTCCCACTGAATGAAGCCGAGGAAAGCTTAATACTGGTGGTAACTGAATTTTGAGCGTTTCTTTGTACAGTGGCTTTTCTTTTAAATTTTCTGGGAGTGTCCTTTCTCCTGGAGAGGTGAGAGAATGCAAAAGAGGGGTGCGTCACCTGGCCAGGCCACACAGCAAGAAAGGATCCCAGGTATGTGTCCAGGGGTCTGAATCTCCATCCTTTTTCTAGGATAGCAGAGAGTTTTGTCTCTAGGAATGGTGGGAAGAAAATTATAGAATCATAGAAATTTAAAACCAGATAATAATAATCAAACAACGACAAGAGTATTTGACATTTACTGGACATTTCTGAGTGTGAACAAAGATTTCCTAGGGCTGTGTGTGGGGTTAGGTTCATGAATGAACAATCGAGATGCACAAGCGGGTTCAGGTGGACGCTGGGCAGGCCCTCATGGGTTTGAGCACTCCTGGGTGGCGCGGTGGGCTGGTCCCTGCAGTGCTGTGGACCCCGGGAGCCCCGAGAGGCTGCCGCCTCCACCTCCTGTCTCCGTGCCCGCAGTCTGCATGCTGGCCTTTCTCCTGTCCCCAGACCATGTGATCCAGTGTCACAGGGCTGTCGCCAGTGTGTGGCCTCTCACAAAGCCACTCAGTGCCAGCTGGGGACGGGAGGGGGCAGTGTGGTGAGGAGAGAAGGGTCCAGGTTGGAATCCGCATCCCACCATTAACGGAGTGTTATTTAGCAATTAATCCTATAAGGTCTCTGTGCCTCAGTTTCCCCCTCCATGGCAACAGACCCCAAAGTCTTCCTTCCAAGTATTTGGAGCAGTGCCTGTCACAAGGTAAGTGCCCAACAAACTGGTCTTGTTGTGCGATTATTATTACTCTGGTGGGACTTACTGCCATTCTGTCCTCCTGACCCATAACTCTTACCCAACCCTTCGAGGCCACCAGATGCACTTTGTTGGGGTCCCTTGAATTTCTCTCCTTCCTGTGCACCCTGAGAAACATCTTCCTTGTCATAGCTCGCAGCATCCACCCGAATTCGCCCAGGAGAGGGAGGAGAGCTGTGAAGTGGAAGGAAGGGAAGGGCGGCTGCAGGAGGTGATGTTGTTTTGGAGAAACAGATCACCGAAGACGAGAAGTCCTCTCAGAAGGAACTTGGGTCTCCAGACAAGCTGATCAGCCAAACCAAACCAAATTCAAACCCGAGCTGAATTAATGCCCTTTCATTTTATAATTTTGGTTTTTTAAGACAGGGTCTTGCTATGCAGTCCAGACTGGCCTTGATCTCACTGTGGAGTCCAGGCTGACCTCAACTCACAGCAGTCCTCCTGCTTCAGCCTCCCTAGTCCACACCTGGCAGATGAATGCCCTTTAGAACAGGGAATTGATCTGAGCAGGTAGAAAGAGGAAGTCAGGAAGCTATCTGGCCCTCCTGTCTGTGGTTTTTCTTTGAAACAGACTGCTCTCCTGCCACGCAGCTGACGACGGCCAGCCCCCAGGGCAGCTCTCTGAACCCCAGATCATGCTCCTGAGGGACAACACCAGGCACCTGCGTTCCACCGCACTGCTGATGCACACGGAAAGCAGGATCGGGGCCCCCGCCCTGAAGGGAAGGAGCGTGCGGCTGTTGTCTCTGGGATCCTCTTTGCCTTGCTCTCTGTGTCCTTTCTCTTTGGAACAGAATCTTGCTCTTGCCGCAGGTGGAAGTCACACTGAGGTACGGCTCACCAGATATGTCCGGCTGTTCTCACTTCTAAATCTGCTCAAGAGCTTGTACACCACAGTGAGGAGAAAATGCTGAACGCAATGAGATGACCCGTCAGGGCCTAAAGAGCGCTGCGAAAGCATCGCGGGCTGTCTGTGACTTGGGCCACCTTCTCTTCGCTTTCCCTGCGCTCTTCTGATGTCAGAGGACTATTTCTGGAAAAGAGATTGTTTGCCCTTACTGAGGAAGCCCAGGACAAGACTTGGGGTGCGGCTGGGTGTTGAAAGTTTGAAGAGCAGACTCCTTCATGAGTCCTGCAGGACACGATGTGTACTTTCCTCGCATGGAGTTGGTGCTACGTATAACACACCTTAGAGGTGTTTTCTATCCTCTTGCCTCCTCCCTCCTCCTCCTTCCATCTCTTGATCCCTTTCTCCTTTGGGAAAGGTCTGTCGCCCTACTTCCTATTGTCCATCTTTTATTTTGCTTTTTATTTATCCTTGGGGTTTTTCATGTAAGAGAAATCATGCAGTACTTAAGCATGTGTGTCTAATCCATTTCACTTAACATCATGGTCTCAAGTTGCATCCATTTTCCAAGTGACTCGAGTTTATCTCTCGTAAACCTCACCTTGGTCATCACGTGTCAGGCAGGGACCCTCAGAATGCTCAAGAGAGGCAAACAAGCCAGCTCCACACAGACGAGGCTACTGCTGCGCTGAGTGTTGGTGACTTGGGGCTTGAAGGTGAGAGAAGTAGCAGTGTTTGGACTGGGGTCAGGGCTCTTTGCAACTACTGTGCTAACAGGCCAGAGAAATCAAATCCCAAACTAATTATTCATCACAGGGTATTAAATGTATTTGGATCACAGATGGCAGAGCTAATCTGTGTGGGGAAAACCCAAAACTGCTAGAACGTGCAAAGAAGCAGGCATGGGGAGCCTGGGCCGGGAAGTGGGCTGAGGGGCGGCACCGGCATCACCTACCCTTCTCTGCCTGCAGAATGGAAACAGTCACTTGGGGAGCGTGGAGGGCAAGAGGCAGCCCCCGCCTGGGGTGTCACGTGCTATCTTCACAGAAGACCCATCGGGGGAAGGGTTTGGGACCCCCCACCTCTCCCGGCTCTGATATGAGATGGCCTGTTGTTCTTCTTGGTGAACTGTTGTGCGGTGGCCCTGCTGTGGTGCATGCCACACATCCTGGTCCTGACAGCTTCCTTCCCAGTGGTCTCCAGGGAGAGGCAGGGGGTGCTCACAACAGCCTGGACTTCTGGAGCCCCGATCTCTCCCTGGTCACCTGTCTGGTCACCCCTCTCCACACGTGTGCCATCAAAGGCTGAATAAATGCTGACCGAATTGTGACTGTGACCCAGAGTGAGGCTCCCTTACCGATGACTTAGAGGAAACTGGAGATGAGCCCCAGAGCCATATCAGAACAGCTGGGATGCTGAACTGTCAGCCAGAAGTCACCGAGAACTGCTTTCCAGGGCCGGAGAGACATGGGAGGCGGTGTAGAGTGACGCCAAACACGTGTTCTGCATTTGTTGATAGTCACTTTGGAAAATAGAGGTTGTATCTTTGGGGAGTTGGACAGAGCCGAAGTTAGTGAACCTTCTGACATTCCAGTTTCTGTCTTTCCCTTCCTTTTTTGCAGTACTGGGGATCAAACCTGGGGCCTTGGCACTGAGCTGCTTCCCAGTCCTTTTTACTTCTGTATTTTGAGACAGAATCTGCCTAAATCTCTGAGTTGCCCCGCCTGGACTTGAGCCAGGGACCCTTCTGCCTCAGCCTTTTACTGTACACTAACAGAGAGTCATTCTTCCAGTCTCAGCAGGAGGAGGGGCTGGAGTGGAGAGTGACGCCGGGGAGCTGGCCTTTCCCACGGGGCACTCCAGTCTCTCAGTCACAGAGAGGACACTGTGCCCTGAGCGTCCCCATTTGTTTGAGCACTTCGTAATGAAAGGTGCTGAAATGTTGCAGCGCTGTCTCCTGCGGCTTTCCTGGAGCGGTGTCTGCTGCACACCGTGGGGCCGGTGCCCTGCTGCCGCTGGGGACACTGGAGACCGAGGTCAGTACAGGGTCCAGGGAGAGGTGGGAAGTCAGGTCCCCGCCTCCTCTTTCTCTCTTCTCCCCTCTTCCTGTCCTGGGCGCACATGGAAGGGAGGTGGCAGCAGCAGCCTGCAGTGCATCTGCGGAGGCCTTGCACGTGGGGAGGGGACAGGAACGAGGAGGTGCAGGTGACAGAGGCTGTCGCCAACACGTGGAGCTGGCCAGCACTCCTCGTGCCTGGTGTGTGGGGCACCCGGTGGTTTCCGCCTGTGATGGTTGGAGCCTCCCAGCTTGAGGCCAGGATCCTGGCAGGCTTGGTCTTTAGGGTCCCCTCGCATATTTCTGTGAAACGTTCCCTTTCGCATCATAGGTGTCATTCGATCACCTCGTAACCAGCTGAACGGCATGGAGTTTGCTCTTATGCTTGGCAACTCACATGTCCACTTGGAAACAGGAAAGGGGCTGTCGGGCTGTCTCCCTTCAACAGGGAGCAGGCCTTGCTGCAGGAGGGCGGCCGAAGAATAAATAGAAGGACACTCGTATCCGCGCTGCTGGGCTCTTTTTGGGGATCCAGAGAGCTGCAGGTGCTGAGAGTTCGGTCTCCACCCAGTTCTATGCAGCAGTGTATGTCTCTTGCAGTGCAGGTGACTTCTGACCTGTCTCTCCTTCACTGGCTTGGTCCTGGAGTAGTCTTACTCCTTTTGCTATTTTCAGGCTGCTAAACCTTGACCTATTATTTGAATGCCACAATCCTCAGACTTAATGGACAGTTTTTCACACCCATTTCTCACAGTCGCCATTCTTACTGTCTGGCCTCCATCTCAGTGTGAAATTCTGGGGCTTTCAGCGCATGGGCTCAGTGCATGGAAGTGGTCTAGGCCAAGGGCCCAGCTCCGGGCATGGGTTTGCGAGCTCACCTGCTGGACTGGTCACTTTCCAGTCACTCAGGTAAAATACCTAATGCCTGCAACTCAAAAAGGAGAGGTTTATTCTGACCCAATCTCAGAGGCTCCAGTCTGTACACGGTCAGCTGGCTCCTAGGTAGCAGGGAATGGCGGCAGGCCTGATGGAGGAAAGCTATTCGCATCCTGGCAATCAGGAAGCAGAAAAGGGGGGAGGAGCCAGGGACAAGAATTCGGCTTCCAGCCCACACCCCCAGTGACCGCATCCTCCAGTCAGGCCTCCACATCCTCACAGCACATTTCAGTAAATGAATTAATCCACTGACGAGTAGAGCACCCCGTGATCCAGTCACCTTCCAGAATCCCCACCTCTGACCTCTGAACCGAGGCTTTTGAGGGACATTTTAGATCTAAACCATAATACCTGAGAAACAAGCTTTGTTTACCACATGACGGCTTTGGGAAAGTGCCTTCTATATTTTGACCAATTGACAAGTAAAAATTTTATTTCTAAACAGGGTGAATTGTGCTTACATTTTCCCTGTGGACATGTTAAAGGAAGAGTGGTGAAGGATGTCCAGAGTGAACTGGTGCTTCTACGGGTGCAATTCTTAATGGAGGTTTCCACCATGACTTGCTGTGAGCATGCTGTGCCCAGCCACTGCATGGTCGTGAAGGAGGGGTAGGCATCGTCACTGCCACAGATTTTAATGTATCTATGTGGATGAAATGTACATGCCAAGCAGAGAACACTCAAGATACAATTGGGATGTACTGGGGCTGGGATGCAGCTCGGTGGTAGAGCATGTTCCTAGCATGCGGGAGGTCCTGGGCCCCATCCTAGGCACTGAAAACCAATAATAACAACAGGACTGAGAAGTACCGGTGCCTTTCCTGTCCTGTGTCTCAGCTCCCCTGCCCAGTGTGCTCTGGGTGGACACAGTGGTTGGTCACATGCCCCACTGCATTTATCTACCAACATTGGATATTCTGCTGTTTTCATACTGGGTGGTCAATACTTATCCCCGGGATGTATTTCCAGGCTGTATATATATTCTGCTGTTTCAGTGATCCTCTCAATGTTCCCCCAAGTCTGATGCTCTGCTACTTTTGCTGTGGTTGAGGTTGTAGTTGCCTTGTTCTACTGAAATTGTCCATCAGCACATATATTATAGCTTATAGCTAGATGTTTCCCCAGAGCCTCATGTGCTCACAGATGGGGCTTTTGGAAGGTGGATGGATCACGGGTGTGCGATGGTGGGTTAGGGTATGTGATGTAGGATTAAGAATGTGTGGTAACTAAATGAGTCTAGTTTAGTTCTGGGTGTGGATAATGGAAGCCCTATCCTGGCTATGGGTCCACCAATCAATGGGCCATGGAGCTTGGATAGACTATACAAGGATAAAAAGAAGTCAGGCTCGCTGCCTGCCACTTGCTGCCTCTTGCCTGCTCTGCCATGGACTGTTTCTCCTCTGCGATGCTCTTGGCCATGCTGCCCTGCCTTAAGTCAGCTGACTATGGACTGAAACCTCTACAAACTGTGAGCCAAATAAATTTTTCCTTCTTTAACTTGGGGGTGGTGGGTATTTTGTCCCAGCAATGAAAAAATTACTCAGACGATGTACATCATAGTGATTGCACAACTCTGCTTGCAGAAGGCCTTACCCAAATTAATGAGGTGAAATATCTCCACTGTCACTGTTTGAAGGCCTTTGGAGGCTTTCATTCCAACTTTCATTCCAAAAATAGGAAGACACTGTAGCTAGGATGTGTAAGCCACAGGCAGAATCCTACCCAACTGTGTCCAGGTTCGCCACTCTGTAAAAGCCAGAAGAAGTTGGAACCAGCACAAGCCATGTTTATTCTGTCATTTGAGGGACAGCTGGGGTCACTGCTAAATTTTAAATTTTCAGATGCAAGGAGGTGACTCTCACATAGCCATGAGCACAGGCTGTCCCATTAAACAGGAAATAACCACATTGTCACCTTGGAAAATATATTCTAAGTAGGACAGTGATGGTTTTTAGAAAGCTATTCGGAGACATACTCCTCCCTTTCCCCCTAGAATTGCTCAGGAACAAGGTAAACTTTTTATCATAATTTCTACAATGCAGTACGTTTTTGAATAGTTTAGAATTTTTATAGCCTGATACTAGATCTGCCAAATTGCACACAGCCGCCGTGCACTGGCAGAGGCAGGCTTGGGTGGCCTGCTGTGTCTTTCTCGTCTCTAATGTCTGTGAGTCTTTGAAATACATCCCAGAGCTTAATTACGACAGTGGTCTTCATTATTCTGAGCCCCTAATGGCACACTTCATGGAACAATGTAAAAAGACAAGCATTGATGCCTTCCCAGTGGTTTACACAAAAATTGGAAAATTGGAACATGCCAGGATTTGAGGAGAGAGCTTCCTAATCTCAAGCAGTGAAAAGTTGTCGAGGTGGAAGTTGGTGAGTTAGTGGAAAAAAGATTGCTGACAGGCGATTATCAAACTAATTCTCAATTATTTCTTCATAGCCTGCTATAAATCAGCTATGGAAACCAGGCATGCTGGTCACGCCTCAAACCCCTGGCAGGCTGAGGCAGGAGGATCACAAGTTTGAGCCCAGACTGGGAAACCTACTGTCTAGCAAGAACCTCTGTCAAAATAAAAAAAAAAAAATTTTTTAAATGGGGTTGTAGATGCAGCTCAGTGTGAGGGCCCTGGGTTCTCTCCCTAGTACTTAAACAATCAGTTGTAGATACAGTTTTCGTAGAAATAACAACTGCACCAATCTTGGACCTTCGCATCCATGCAGAAACTTAGACAGCATCCCTCTTCCTCTGCTGTTGCTAAGTCTGGCTCTGGCTGTGCCCTGAAATTGTGTCTGAGACCAGGAAATCAAATCATATATAAGGGTTTCCTCTTAACTTTTTATTCTAAATAAATTGACATGTAAAGAACTGTTGCAAAGATGAAACAGAGTTCTCCCCACACCTTTCCTCGCTTGCTTCCCTCAATGTGAATATTTCATAAAACCTTGGTATACCTTTCAAAACTAAAAAATTTGTATGTGGTCAGTAGTGAGTTTAATACTGACCAGACCATGTACCTTGCTTCGGTCTCACCAGTTGCTCCTTAACATGCCATCCACGATCAGATTCAGAAGTATGTGACACCCTCTAAGCTGTGACAGTTCATCAGTCTTCCCTTGCCTTTCATGACCTTGATACTTTGGAAGAGTTCTGGTCAGTTACCTTGTCAGCTGCATCTCACTTACCTTGCTCTGAGGTTTTGATGGGTTAGAACTCTGGATTTGGGGCATGTGCCATCTCAGGGTGTCATATCAGGGGACACGTGTTGCTAGTATATCCCATACGATCACAGAAACAACCCCCCCCCCCCGGGTTAAGGTGGGGTGTGCCCAGTCAGCAACACATAACCTACAGCACGCATGTGAATGGGGTGTGAGTCGGCAAAGAAACCTCAGGCTCACCATTAGCTTAGTTGGCATACTTGTTAAATAGCAGGTGGGTATAGTACATGAAGCCAAGATTTGAGGTTTCACATCATTGGGTGGACTTGCAGTTTTAATTTCTCTGCTCTGTACTTGGCAGTGGTCAAGATGTCCACAGGTCTACACCGATCTCTGGGACACTGTGGCTGCTTGTTGGCATCTACAAATCACCTTCAGGCCCTAATTTGAAGGCTGAATGGCCATCCATCGATGACTACCACTGTCCACGTGAACCAAGAAATCCTCATCCAGTTACCATCCTTACACTTCTTTGTTTTCCTCTTCCTGTGTCACATTTATCTTTTTTTTCTCCTTAACTTCTTTTGAGATTTTCTACTATAAACAGAAATCTGAAGGACAAGGAACTGGAAAAAGTGGAATGCAAAGCCCGAGAGAAAGAGAGAGAGATACGGAGAGAGAGAATCTGAGTGAAGTGGTGCACACGTGTAATCCCATTAAATATCTGGGAGGCTGAAGCAGGAGGCCAGTCCAGGCTACACAGTGAATCCAAGGTCAGCCTGAACCACAGAGTGAGACCCTGTCTCAAAAAAAGAAGGAAGAGACAGACAGAGGAGGAGGAGGAGAAGGGTGAGGAGGACAAGGAGGAGGAAGAGGAGGAGGAGGAGGACGACGAGGGATCCGGGGGAAGAAAGTGTCTTGTTCATTTTTGGTCTCTTTACTCCCCATGGGCACACCCTACCCTCCCTCCCCAGTCCCTCTCCCATCTCCAAAACCATGTGCCTTTTTGTTTCCTATTATCTTGCCTTTATTTTACTCTTTTATGTATTTATGTTTTAGGTTTCTCACATAAGAGAAACCAATTAACTTTCTGTGTCTGACTTATTTCACTTAACGTTCTGGTCTCGAGTTCCATCCACTTTCCTGTGAAGGACGTTTTATCCTTCTTCTTTCTGACCGAGCAGTATTGTGTTGTGTACACAGACACCACATTTTCTTTACCTGTTATGTGTTGATGGCCGTCTAGGCTATTATCAGAGCTTAGTTACTGTTCCGAGACAGGTAGAATTAATATCGTCAAAATGGCCATATCTTCGAAAGTAATCTGTAGATTTAATGCAATCCCTATTAAAATACCAGCAACACTTCACTGTACTAGCAAAACAACCTCTCTGGGACCCCAAAAGACCAGGACTAGCCAAAGCAATCCTCACCAAAAGGAGCAAAGTGGGAGGCAGCACAATTCTGGATTTCAAGTTACTCTATACTCTAAAGCTATAGTAACAAAAGCAGCATGGTGCCAGCATAAGAGTACAGGTTTAGAATAGTGGAATAGAACAGAAGACCCAGAAACAATACCATTCATCTTTAGCCATCTGAGTTTTGAAAAAGGGACCCCCAAACTGATTATGTACACGAAGAAGAATGAAACTAGTCCCAGCTAGTTGGGAGGCTGAGGCAGGAGGATAGCTTGAGCCCATAGGTTTAAGATTAGTCTGGGCAACACAGCGAGACTATCTCAAAACAAATAACCAACCAAATGAACCAAAAGAAAAACAAAAACAAAAACAAAAAAACAAAACAAAACAAAAAGAAAAACCAACCCAAATCAAACCAAAACAAACAAACAAAAACCAGAACTGCTGCTTAAAAAGGCTCACAGACTTGCCAAGGTCGGTGGCTGCGACAGCTCAGAGACCTTACGGGCCCCCAGCTCCTGGCACTTAGTCTACTGATCTGCCTGACTTGTGTCAGGAAGGGAGGAGACTCAGGACCTTCTCAGAGGCAGAAAGGTCCAACAGGCAAGCAAGGGGCTTCACCTGGGTCGGACTTTGCTACCCAGGTGCTCCCTGGTTAATCACTCTGGGGTTTCGCTTGGGAGTTGTTACTGCAGAAATGAAACATTCCCGGGTCTGTTTCTAATTTCATGCCAAGATGCAAATCGCACCTCACCTGTTTCACCTGGGGTGTTATTTATGCCGGAATAACAGGCCCTAGACAAGGGCCCAGCGAGCTTGTTTCCTGCTTGGGAAATCAGGGCTAATGATAGCCGTCAGCTGCACACAAAGTGATCGCGAGGCTGGGGCGGGAGAGGTTCAGTAACTGTCAGAGCTGACGGGAAAACCCGACTCAGGGCAAAGCGTTATGGAAGGCGAAGCCGCTAGCATGAATCACGACCTCTCTGCGCGTGCTGCGGCGAGGCCGAGGCGGCGCGGCCTCAGCAGACCTTCACTTCGTTTGCTCACAGGGCTCCGCGCAGCCGGAGTCTGCAGCTGGAAGGGACCTCGGACAGCAGCCGCAGCTCAGACTTTCCGACAGACGCTTCTGAGGTCAGCTGGAGGCACACCGGATACAGGGGGACGTTCACAAGTTTCTTGCCCCTGTGTGCAAGGCCGCCCCCACCGCGCGTCCCCGCAAAGGAACAGCCGTCACAGGAGATGAGTCACATCGAGGTGTCACCTTCACCACAGGCCACAGGTTACAGCACTTGGCGGAGCACTTTGTTAGGTGTGTTACAATGGTGCGGTCGGCCCCGGGCCTGCCGTGAGAAGGCTTCCCTGACAAGCCTGTTGCCCCTTCTTCCACCATCGCTCGGCAATCACCGCCCTTTTCCCCTGTCTTCATAGTTTCTTCCCTTCCAGAAGGTCATATAGTTGGAACCACCCTGCATGGAGGTTTTTCGGATTGGCTTCTTTCACTCAGTAATATGCACTTAATAAGCGCTTCTTTGAATGGCTTGAGAGTTCATTTGCTTTTAGCACGGAATGATATTCCATCGAAGGGAAGCAGTACAGTGTGTTCATCCGTTCACCTACGGGAGGACACTTAGTTGTTTGCAAAATTCGGCAATTGTGACTAAAGTTGCAATAAACATTTATGTGCAAGTGTTCATGGGGACATAAAGTTTCAATTTCTTTGGGTAAATAACAGGAGCACAATTGCTGGATTATGTAGCAGGAGTGTGTTTAGCTTTGTAAGATATTTCCAAACTGTCTCCCCAAGTGGCTGTACTATTTTGCGTACCCATCAGAAAATTCCTGCTACTCCTCGTCCTTGCCATATTGGGTCGAGTCAGTGTTCTGGGTCGGGCCCATTCTAACAGGTATGCAATAATATCCCATTTTGCTACTTTTTTTTTTTTTTTGCAGATAGCAGGCTGAACCCTAAACTCTAATTTACTCTAATTTAATCCTTATAAGAAACCTGTAAGGTGATGATACAATTCTGTCTTTCCACTTGTCAGATAAGTACTTAATTAGACCACATAACTTGCCCAAGACTTCACAAACAGCAAGCGCAGAGCTAGGTGTCCAGTCTTGGCGTGTAAAGCAACCCTGCATTTTGAGACAATACTGGTCTGCTTGTCGGGTCGTTCCTTCTACAGAGGAGCATGCTGATGTCAGATTGGCCCAAGGACTGATTCAGAGTCACACAGCTATTTGGAAGAAGGGGAAGGAAAGGCACCCAGCGTCTGCCCACAGCCCTGGGCTCCCTGTGTGACTCCTCCGGCCGTCATCGAGTCAGACCGGCTTTGTGTAGAAAGCTCCAGGCCTTGACTTGACACCGGGAATCCTGCAAGCTGACAGCGATTGCAAGTGTCTCTGATTCTGTATTAATTTTATGTCACATTTAATTCCAGTTCAGATTAGAGGCGGAGAACCTCCGTTGAGTTCCTCACATACAATTTAGCTTCTGCCCAGGATCGCTTGAGCTGCACATCCACCAGGCAAGGAGCCCAGCGGCGGACAGCCTGCGGGGACCAGGGCCTGTCTGCCGCCACGCTGCTCTCAGAAGTGGGTCTAGTCCCAGGTCACTTGGTGTCTACAAGATTTTTCCTGTCGTAGAGAATCCTTAGAGCTTGAGTTCTGACCCAATTCAACTTATAATCAAATGGCAGAAGAAAGTAAATGTGTTTTTTCCTCCTAATGTCAGGGGTTGTAATTCCAAGAACGTCAAGAATTATGAGGTCATTTCTTAGGTAAGAAATGATGACTTGTTTTTAACTTGAACTAGAGGGAAAAAGGCACAAACAGACTCTACAGATACACTAC